>CAUYQV010001576.1:0-23049 GCA_963574575.1 Galagoides demidoff | reverse complement strand
CCCGGTCAAGAGGTTCACCCCCAACGGCAATATTAGGGCATTCTAAGGTGCTGGTGTAGCCCCCCCTTTTTTCTGGGCCCCCGGGCTACTGTCGGCCCCCGCGGGGGCCCCCCCCCCCCCCCCGCCTCCCCTCCAGCCCCTGGTTCCTCTGCTGGGTGCCACCACACTAACACCTCCAGGGCGGAGGCAGTAGGTCCTCCCTTCTGCTCTGCAGAGCTGGCTAGGGAGCCGCCTGTTCTGTATCAATAGTACAAAATTAGAAAGGCACCAAAGTCTACAGCTCCCAAAGACTGTTTTCCTATCACTACTATCCCCCAGATATCAAAGCATTCTCCCTAGTGACGTGCATTTTTACAAGTTACTAAGGAGATAATTGAGAAAATTCTTTTTTTTTTTTTTGAGACAGAGCCTCAAACTGTCCCCCTGGGTAGAGTGCCATGGTTTCACTGCTCACAGCAACCTCCAACTCCTGGGCTCAGGCGAGTCTCCTGTCTAAGCCTCCCAAGTAGCTGGGACCATAGGTGCCCACCACAACGCCTGGCTATTTTTTGGTTGCAGCCATTATTGTTGTTTGGTGCCCCGGCTGGATTCCAACCCACCACCTTAGGTGTATGTGGCTGGTGCCTTAGCAGATTGAGCCACAGGCACCAAGCCTTAGAGAAAATTCTTGAAAATTTCTATGGGTTTTTAAATAGAATCAATAGATTATACTTCTATGAAATATTTTTTAAAAGAATAATTACTTTCGTTATTTAATAAAACATTATGCAAAAAATTTAGAAAATAATTAGGCACATAATTTTATTCTTCCTAAAGAATTACATTTTTCTATTTTCTCTCAAATCTCTTCCATAGAAAGGATTAACAAGTATGCTTAAGTGAAAAATTACAATGTCTCTACAGGTATTATTCTTATTTTATGCCTTATTATAAAGTTTACATAAAAGAACAAGAGGACATTATTATAATAAGTAATATAAATAAATTGTGAAAGATGCAGATTAAACATACACTTACAATTTGTCAATAAATCCTCACTTTTCTTTTTGCAAGTGTATATCATAAATTTAAAACCTAATTAGAGTCATTTGACTGAAATTTTTCAACCATGATTTAAAAAAACAAGTCAAGAAATACTCAGTATGTTATAAAAGAAACAGTGTAATGTCAATGTAACGTTGTAGTGCTGTATTCGTTTTAATTGGATGTTTGTTATTGGAGATCAGCATTAGCCCCGTGTGATTGTCGCTGTCCAGGCTCTATACACATGCAAGAGCAATGCACAGTGTGATTGTCGCTGTCCAGGCTCTATACACATGCAAGAGCAATGCACACGAGCACATTTTCCTATGCAATCATCACCAAATCTAGTCCTTTTGAACTGACTCTCACATAGTGCTTTTCACTAATTCTTTCGATTATCTATGAAATACAGGAAAGTAGGATCAAAATTTGTCTTGAATGTTACCATTATTGAACTACTCCCATCGATTTTATCTTTTCATTATTTTGTTGTATGAAACTGTTAGAGAGGATTTATATCCTGAATCCGGCCCAGAAAGGAGAAGATATTCTTGGTCATTGTTGTGACTGAATTTGCAGCATTAAAAAACAGAACAAAAACATTTATCCATACTTAGAAATATGAAACTGCAGCCAGGGTTTGAAAGATCCCTTAAGTTGCCCAGATTTTTCTCTTCCACTAAAATGAGCAATTTTGACAATGTTGAGTGCATTTTTTCATTGGCTTTTAGATACACCTCTTTGTATTATCATTTTTGTGATTGCTTCAGGGATTACTGAATACAAATTTAACTTAGAATAATCTAATTATCATTGTTTTTTTTCTATGAAATATAGGAATCTTGCAACACTATAATGCCATTTATTTCCTCATCTTTTGGACTATTCCTGATGTATATGCTGCATCTATATTCATTGAAAACGCTATCATGTTTCTGTGGAAAAATTAGTTTATATATACCTGTGTCTTTTAGAGAAGCTAAGAGAAGAAAGGAAGGAATATATCATCTCTGATTCCAAGATAGAACTTCATTGCTGCAGCCTTCAGAGGGGGAAATGCTGTGTCCTTACAGGGGAGAAGAGAAGAGAGGGAGACCAAGACAACACTCCCTTCAATCTCAAGTCCTTACA
The DNA here is from genome assembly GCA_963574575.1 of Galagoides demidoff. Taxonomy (NCBI): domain Eukaryota; kingdom Metazoa; phylum Chordata; class Mammalia; order Primates; family Galagidae; genus Galagoides; species Galagoides demidoff. The sequence continues at coordinate 20,895 of CAUYQV010001576.1, read as the reverse complement.
TGAGGTACTAACTTGTTCATGACGGAGGACTTCTTCCTGACTTAATTACTTCCCCAGAGGCCCTATGTCTTAGTACTACCACAAGGGGATTAAATACATTTTTACAAATAAATTTGGGGGAACACATTCAAATCATACCAAAGAATCATGACTCTTCAATACATTTCCAGAATTGATCCATTTTACATATCTCAAATCCCATGAATGAAGAGAAAGTCAGGTCCCCTTGAGGAAAGACCCAAGTACATTACCCAAAATTGATGGTATTATTAATCTTTCTCCTAAAGAGCATACTGCCTTTTACCTCAGATACTTTACATTGGGAAAAAAGAAATAGTCTGAACATGGGCTGTGAACTGACACAAATTCTAGGAGATCCAAAATAATGCTGCAGCCTACAAGGCAGACAGAGAAGGCCCTGAAAGAAGTTAGGACATAATGAAGTTTTAGCTCACATATGTCTCACCGTGTTTCAAGGCAGTCCCTGAAATCATGATGTAATTTTTCTCTAGTTCAGCAATGCATAACTGGAATAGGCATAGAGACAGCTGAGATACTCACCACAGTGGTCCTTTATGGGACAGTTCTCTGGATGGCCTTGGACCAGCCCAGTTCTATCTAACTTTCTTGCTCTCAGTTATCAAAAAAACTATAGTACATCCTGGGAAGACAATATCCTGAAATAAGGGGGAACTGAAGAAACAGCCCAGGCCTTGTTTCTGTACCTCTTAAGTGAATGTGACATCTTGGGTTCGGCAGGAATTGCCCAGAAAGTCCCAGGCTTTGTTCCTCTTTCCTCTAGAAGCAGGATTTCTTTCCAATCTTTAGCCCACTGTGTCACGATCTTTAGCCCCCTGAGGCATATAACTCAGTGTAGGCTGCTTTTTGTGTGCAAGTGGAGCCACACAATTGAGATTCCATTGGCCACACAGTGGCTTCCTTGAGCATTGGGGGAAAAGTTTAAGGGGCTTCTTTTATCCCTTGCCACCTATCTGTAGGTAATAAAATCACTTCATGTAATTTGTATATGAATGTTTTATGTCTCATCAGTCCCAGAAAAGTTTATAATTAGTATACAGAAAACTTGCTTCATATCCCTGACGTGTGAATTGAGGGTTACTGTGTTAGGAAAGGCCAAATGAAAGCCATTAGAATTACCTCTACCAAGGAAAATAACAGAAGAATAATACTTTATTTCTGCAGGGATTTCAGAAAATTAGTGCCTCCATTAAGGACTTGGTAGATCCAAGATTTGTGATTCCAAGAATATCTCAATTCAATAATTCTATTTGGCCTGTGCATAAGACTGATATATCTTAGAGAATGACAGTGGATGATCATAAGCTTAAATAGGTAGAGACTCCAACTGAAGCTCCTTTACCAAATGTGGTTTCATTACTTGAGTAAATCACACATCTCCTGTTACCTGGTATGCAGACATAGATGTAGGAGATACTTGTTTCTTCTTATCTTTCCATAAGACCCATCAAAAGCAATTTGGTTATAGTTTGCACGGCCAGTATCCTACCTTATGGTTGTATCAATTCTATAGCCACTTGTCATAATGTATTTTATAGGAATATTGGTCGCCTCCCTTTCTATAACACCACACCAGTCCATTGGTCTTCTGACAGTGTGCTGAGTGAACCTAGGGAGCAAGAGGTAACAACTACTCTAGATTGATTGGTATCACATTTGTATATCACAGAGTAGGAAATAGATGAAATTCAATGGCCTTATACCTCAGTGAACCTTTTAGAACTCCAGTGGTGTAGAGTAGGTCAAGATATCCCTTCTAAGATGAAAGATAAGTTATTGTATCTGGCCCTGACTATAGCCAAGAAACTATGCCTACTGGGACTTTTTTTGGATTTGGGGATCAAGCTATTATTCATTTGGGTATATTACTCTGGCCCATTTACCAGGTCATCCACAAAGCTGTTAAATTTTAGTGGAGCTAAGAACAACTACAAAAAAAGTCTTCATTGGGTCTGAGATTCTGTGCAAGCTGCTTTGCCACCTGAGCCATTTGGTCCAGATGATCCAATGGTGCTTGCACTTTCAGTGGCAGATAGTGATTCTATAGGTTCATTGCAGTGCAAGCCCTTACGATTTTGAAGCAAATCTCTATCATTTTCCACAGATAAATACTCTGTGTTTTCAGAGTGACTTTGGGCTTTCTCATGATTCTTAGCAGCTACTGACACTTTTCCATGGGCCACCAAGTTACCATTTGCCCATCATGAACTGGGTGTTAACTGACCCATCAAGCCACAGAGTTTGACATACACAGCAACACTCCATCCTGAAGTGGAAGTAGTGTCTATGTGTTAGGGCTTAAGCTGCCCTAAGAAGGCTCAAGAAAGTTAGCTGAATAAGTGACCCAATTGTTCATAGACTCCACTACCTTGTCTTTTCTCTCCTAGCCTGCAAGGTAGTCTCATGGGAGCCCTCTGCAATCTATAGACAGAGAGAAAGAAGGCTCAGGCCTATTTTACAGATGGTTGTGCCTGATACCCAGGCACCCCTCAAAGGTGGACAGTTGTACCACAGTACATTTCTGGGACATCCCTAAAGGACACTGGTGAAAAGAAGTTGTTTCAATGGGCAAAAGTGTGGGCAGTACAGCTAATTGTAGAGAGGAATGGCCAGATGTGTGATTTTATATCAATTCATGAGCTATAGCTGATGGCTTGACCAGAGGATCAGGGATTTGAAAGGAATGTGACTGGAAAATTAGTGACAAAGAAGTTATATAAAGAGGTATGGAAGTAGACTTCTTTGCATAGATGAAGACTGAAAGTGAAGGGAAATCTTCCAATGAATAAATCTATAATCTCGGCACATAGTTGTTCACTTTGCTTGATTCATGGGCTATGGCCAATTGTTACCTGGATCACCCTAACTTGGAAAGAACATGATTAGAAAACAGGTTAAAAAAAAATTGGAAACAGGTAGGTAAAGCCTTCTCTAGATAGGCAAAAAATGTGAAAATATTTGTGTGCCCATGAACTCACTAGAGAGTGACCTCAAACAAATATTAATAATTAAGTCAATACAATGACTTATTCACTGGATAAAAGTGAGCCTTTCCCCCCACCTACCTGTCATTGCCCAATGGTCTCATGAACAAAATGACATGGTGGCATGGATGGATGTTAATCTTAAGCATAGGAATATGGACTTCCACTCAGAAAAGCTGATATGGCTATGGCCACCCCTTAGTGCACAATCTGATGGAAGAAAAGACCAATACTGAGTCCCCAACATGGCACCATTCTTTGAGATAATCAGTCAGCTACCTAGTGATAAGTTGATTATATTGGGCCACTTTTATCATGAAAGGGGCAGCATTTTGTCCTTACTGGAATAAAAATTTATTCAGGATATGTTTTTGTCTTCCTTACATGCACTGCTTCTGCTAAAACTATCATCTGTGACTTATTCACTGTCTTGTTATTCCACATAGCATTGTTTCTGATTAAAAAAAAAAACCCAAAAAACCTCAATTCACAGCAAAAGAAGTACAGTAATAGACCCATGCTCATTGAATTCACTGGCTTTATCATGTATCCCAATATGGATGATTGTCGTTCACTCCTTTGAGAGACGGAATAGAACGAAAAGGTCGTGGGAGGAGGAATTTATCCCTTTTCTTTCCTGTCTGAACACTTTCAATAGGATACCAGTGTTTTTGTGCCTTGGTATTGAGATTTACACCATTGGCCCATCTGATCCCTTAATTCCCACATTTTTCAACCCCCAAGTGGGATTACACTATTTTAAAGCAACTAGTTTGTTAGGTAGTAGAATCCCTATTTGTCACTGAAAGACTCAGCTATAATGCAAAGTAGTTGGAATTTGAACCCTTAGAGGGCAAGGGGATATTCTTTAAAGCACAGCACATCATCCTGTTTCTTCCATAGCCAGGATTCACAGTTCTATGAAGCAAGAGGTAGAAAGGGAGTAATACATATCATTGCTCACTATTACCCCTACAGACCCATGTGCAAAATGTTTGCTTCCTATTTCTTCAACTTGAAGTTCTCCTGGCCTTAGAGGTCTTGGTTCTGGATGGGGGAATAAATATTTCCATAAGAAGACAAAACAATATATCCATTAATATGGAAGTTAAGACTGCCACTTAGTCACTTTTGGCTTCTCTTGCCTCTAAATCAACAGGTGCTTTAGGGAGTGATGGTATTAGTTGTGGTGACTGATCCTGACTACCAAGAGGAAATTGGACTACTACTCCAAATGTAGTTAAGAAGGAGTATGGAAACAACCTAAATGCCCATCAATTCAGGACCATTCCTAGCCAAACTGTGAACTGTGGCATAGATATATATATATATACCATGGAATACTATGCAGCCATAAGAAGGATGGTGACTTTACATCTTTTGTTCCACCTGGATGGAGGTGGAACACATTCTTCTTAGTAAAGAATCACAAGAATGGAGAAACAAATATCCAAGGTACTCAATACTAATATGAAGTCTGTAGAGGATCTAATTCTTGCCCATGTAGGAGAAAAACTCATTTCAATTCAAGTTGGGGGGAACTTTGTAAAGGAGGGGGGGAAGGAAAGAAGGGAGAGTTTGGGATGCTCCCCTTAATGGGCATAATGTATGGGTGTATGGCACACCTTTTGGGTGCTGGACAGAATTACATGTGGGACTCTCACTAACAAACTCAAATATTGTGACATGTTTGTTTGTACCCTCACATTAAACTGCAAAAAAATAAATAATGTATGAATGAGAGAGTGCTAGAGTGAAAGCGGATGGACGCAATCAACAAAGTAGGGGTGGGGGGGGTAAAAAGGAGGGAAGAAAAGGAAGGAAGAAAAGAAGGAAAGAAAGAAAAGAAAGAGGGAGAGAGAGAGAGAGAGTTAAAGAAAAAGGGAAGGAAAGGAAAGAAAGAAAGAAAAAGTGTTTGGAATGCACAAGATCCCACAGGGTGTCTCTTAATATTGCCATGTGTTGTGATTAATGTCAATAGAAACTACAACAACCTAATCCAGGTAGGGTTACTAATGGCCTAGATTGTTTAAGAGTAAAGGTGTGTGTCATCATACCAGGTAAAAAATTGTGAGCAACTCAGGTGCATGTTGAAGAAAAAGGAATAGAGAATGGATAGTGGAAGAACTTCGCTATAAATACTTACTATTTGCATATATTTAGCAACAATATTTGTTTCTTTCTTCTCCTGTTCTCTTTTGTAGCATAAGATAAAATGACATCCTCTTACAGTATTTAAATATTTTTAATTTATTATCACAATATTTAAGTTACAGAGTCAAGGAGAAGAATAAAGAGCACTCAAAGACTTTATCTCCTCTTCTGAGGAAGTGAATTTTTGGTTATATGCAAAATAGTTGTATTATTTTATTGAAATTTTTACCTCTTATTGGAAGTTAAGTCTAATTTAAGGAATTGTTTACAGCCATCAGGGTGACAAAGGGTAGACTTTGGACAGTTTAATGTTTTGACTGTACTATTAGGTACCAACATTAAACATTATTTCTGGGTGAGGATGTTTATAAATGAGATTGCACAATTTAAATTAATGTATTGAATAAATTATTTTGCCCTGTTGAATGTGTGTGGGCATCATTCAATCTGTTAAGAGCCTGAATGGAAAAAAAAAGTGAGAAAAAAAGACCAAAAATGTGGTGGAAGGAAGAATTTTTCTCTTTCCTTCTTGCCTACCTGCTTAATCTGGACTGATGTTCTTTTCTTGCCCTGGAGCAGAATGTCACAACACCAGGTCACTACATTCCCAGACCTTTGCACTCCAACTGGAATTACCCCCATTGGCTTTCCTGGGTCAGTAGCTTACTGACAACAAATGAGAAGATTTCTCAGCCTCCATGATTGTGTGAGACAATTTCTCATATGTATCCTATTGGCTCTCTTTCTCTGGGAAGCTTTAATATAGGCATGCTGTATTCATATATCTATACCCATATATAAAATGTGTTATTTTGGGGGGACTTCATTCAAGATTTTCTTTCCACTTCTGTTGAACATAAGACTGGAAGTTGGGCAGTGCCCGTAGCTCAGTGGGTGGGGCACCGGCCACATACACCAAGGATGGTGGGTTCAAGCCCAGCCTGGGCCTGCTAAATAACAATGACCACTGCAATAAAATATTCAGGTGTTGTGGCAAGTGCCTATAGTCCTAGCTACTTGGGAGGCTGAGGCAAGAGAATTGCTTAAACCCGAGTTTGAGGTTGCTGTGAGCTGTGACTCCACAGAATTCTACCAAGGGCGACATAGTGAGACTCTCTCTCTAAAAAAAAAAAAAAAAAAAAAGACTGGAAGTCATAGTGGGAACAAATAGGCAATAAAAAGAAATAAAATGCAATCAAATCAGAAAGGACCACGTGGCACACCTGCTCCCCTTTCTCTTTCTGCTATGATTGTAAGCTTCTTAAGGCCTTCAACAGAAGCAGATGCTGGAGTCACAACTTTTGTGCAGTTTACAGAACCATGAAACAAATAAATCAATTTTTTAAAATAAATAACCCATCCTCAGATATTTCATTTATAGAAACACAAAATGGACAAAGACAGAAACTCAAAAAAAATTCATGTAGCCAAAGCAATCTTGAGAAAGAGGAACAAAGCTGGAAACAACACACTTCTTATCTCAAACTGAAACAAAACTATGGGAATTAAAATAGTATGGTGCTGACTTAAAAAAGGGACACATCGGCTAATGAAACAGAGTAAAGATCCCAGAAATTAACCCACACATAAGCAATCAACTAATTGTTAACAAAGATGCCAGGAATAGCCAATGGCGTTATCTTTAATAACTGGTTTTGAAAAAACTGGATATCTCACATGCAAAAATGTGAAGCTGGATCTCTATCCTAAACCATTTACAAAAATTAACTCAAATTGAATTAAAGAGTTAAATGTATGTTCTGAAACTGTATCAGTCCTAGAAGAAAATGTAGGAGAAAAATCTCTTTGCTATTGGGATTGTCAATGATCTTTGGGGTATGACACCAAAAGCATAGTCAACAAAAGAGAAAACAAACAAGCAAGACTATATCAAAGTAAAAAGCTTTTGCACAGCAAATGAATCAATAAAATGAAAAGACAACCTATGGATATGAAAAATACTTCAAAACCATATACCTAATAAGAGGTTAACACACAAAATATATAAGTAACTCAAAGAACTCAATAGTAATCATCTAAATAATCCAATTAAAAACTAGCAAAGAGCCTGAATACATACTTTTGAAAAAAAGACATTTATATAATCAACAGGTATATGAAAGGTGTTCAACATCAATATTCATCAGGGAAATGCAAATAAAAACCACAATGAGACAACACCTCACATCCTTAATAAAAGAATCTCAGTTAATAAAAAGACAAACCACAGGGCAGCGCCTATGGCTCAAAGGAGTAGGGCTCTGGCCCTATATGCCAGAGGTGGTGGGTTCAAATCCATTCCCGGCCAAAACTGCAAAAAAAAAAAAAAAGATAAACCATAAGAAGTTGGCAAGAAGTGCAGAAAAGGAAACCCTTGTGACTGTTAAGAGGAATATAAAGTTGTACAGCCATTATGGAAATCACCATCTAGATCCTTTTAAAAATTATAGATAATGCCAGAACATGATCCAGAAATCCCAGTTCTGGTTTTCTGTCAGAATAACACAAAATAAGTATCAAATCTCAAAGAGATATGTGTACTCTCATGGTTATCGCACCGTTACTCACAATAACATGAAAACAACCTAAGTGTTCACTGATGGATGAATAGATGAAAAAATATGGTAAATACATGTAAAGAAACATATCAGCTAAAACAAACAAACAAACAAAAAGAAAATCTTTCTATTTGCGACAACATGAATGATCCTGAAGGCATCATAGTAAGTGAAATAATCTAGATACAAAAAGACAAAGTACAATCTTATGTATAAAAGGAATCTAAAAATGTGCAACTCACATAAGCACAGAAGAGAGTAAAGGTCATCAAGGAGTTGGGGGTGAGGGAAAAGGAGAGATTATAGTCAAGAATTAAAAGGAATCTAAAGATATGCAACTCATATAAGCACAGAATAAAGATTGTCAAGGACTTGGGAGTGGGGGAAATGGAGAGATTTGAGTTAAGAGTACGGAGTTTCAGTTGCAAGATGAATAAATTCTTACGAGTTAACTTAGGGCATGGTCAACTTAGTTAATAACAATGTATTATACTCTTGAAGGTTGCTAAGAAAGTAGTTCTTAAGTGTTCTTAATACAAAAATAAAAATTAAAAAAGATAACCAAGTGAAGTAATGGATGTGTTAACTGATTATTGTAATTTCACTATATATACATATTTCAAATAATCATATTATATACAAATACAAATTTTTACATTTATATTTATGTAAGAATTATTGTTGGTCAATTATATCTCAATAAAACTGCAAAACACTTTATTTTTATTTTTGGATATTTGTACTTTGACTATCATGTGTTAGCTGTGTTTTCCATTAAACTTACTTTGCTTTATATTAGTTGTGCTTCTGGGACCTGTAAGTTTATGAAATTTAAAATTTGGTGCCATTATTTAAATAATGCTTTTTCTTTTTTATTCTCATCCTCTTCTCCTTCTAGATACTCAATTGTAAATAGTTTAGATGGATTGATTTTGCATGATTTTTGAGGTTGTATTCATTTTTACTAATTAAAATACATTGCTTTTTTGGATTAAATATTTCCTTTAATATAGCTTCAAGTTCACTTTTCCATTGAAAACTATAAACTTATTTTAGGGCCATTGAGTAAATATTTTATCTTATATATTTTAGTTTTAAACTCTAGAATTCCATCTAATTCTTCCTTAGATTTTATATATTCTACTTAGATTTCTTATATATGTATTTTTCATAAGTATATCTTACTTTGTCCTTATTTATTTATTTATTGCATGGTTTGAGATTTATTGAGGGTACAAAGAACTGGGTTATACTGATTGTGGTTATTTGGTAAAGTCCTTTTTGTCACTGTGTCCCGCTCCTAAAAGGTGCGCCATATACCTCATCCCCCTACTCCCTTCTCCCAATCCTTTATTCCTCTCCCCCACCTTGTATTAAGTCATCTACTGTTTTCATATTAGAATTAAGTACATTGGATTCTTGCTTCTCCATTCTTGTAATGCTTTACTAAGAGTAATGTGCCTACTTCCATCCAAGTTAATACAAATGATGTAAAGCCTCCATCTTTTTAAATGGTTGAATAGTATTCCATGGTATGTATATACCACAGCTTGTTAATCTATTCCTGGGTGGTGGGCATTTAGACTGTCTCCACATTTTGACAATTGTAAATTGAGCTGCAATAAACACTCTAGTACAAATGTCCTTATGATAAAAATACTTTTTTTCTCCTGGGTAGATGCCTACTAATGGGATTGCAGGATCAAATGGATGTCTAATTTGATTTCTTTGAGGATTCTCCATATTTCCTTTCAAAAAGGTTGTATTAGTTTGCAGTCCCACCAGCAATATAAAAGTGTTCCTCTCTCTGCACATCCATGCTAGCATCTGAAGCTTTAAGAATTTGTAATGTGGGTTATTCTCACTGGAGTTAGGTGATATCTCAGGGTGGTTTTGATTTACATTTTTCTGATGGACAGGGACAATGAGCATTTCTTCACATGTTTGTTAGCCATTCATCTTTCTTCATTAGAGAAGCTTCTGCTGATATCTCTTGCCCAGAGGTAGATGTGGTTGTTTACTCTTTTTCTGTTGATTATTTTGAGTTCCCACATAGATTCTAGTTATCAACCCTTTGTCAGATTGATACCCTGCAAATATCTTTTCCCATTCTGAAGGTTGTCTTTTTGCTTTATTTATTGTGTCCTTAGTTGTATAAAAGCTTTCAACTTAAGTCATATTTGTTAATTTTTGTTGTTGTTGTGATGGCCACTGAAGTCTTTATTATAAAATCTTTCCCCAGTCCAACATCAAGATTTTTCCCTAAATTTTCTTTTAAGATTTTTTACCATTTTTTGTCTTAGATTTAAGTCAATTTTTGTAAGAGGTGAATGGTGTGGGTCATTTTTCAGTCTTTTACTTATGGTTATCCAGTTCTCCCAGCACCATTTGTTGAATAGGGAGTCTTTTCCCCACTGTATGCTTTTGTTTGGTTTGTCAAAGATCAGATGGCAAGTAGGGACTGGTTTCATCTCTTGGTTTTCTATTCTGTTCCAGATGTCTATGTCTCTATTTTTGTGTCAATATCATGCTGTTTCAATTACTGTGGACTTGTAATATCACCTGAATTCTTGTATGGTTATGCCTCCAACTTTTCTTTTTCTTATTTAGAATAGCCTTAGGTATTCGTGGTTTGCTCTTTGTTCATATTTATAAGGACTGCTTTCTAGCCCTTGCATCTTGATTATCCCAGGTAATACTACAACTAATTGTTATTGATTGCTGTTTAATCTTTTCTAAAGCATAGCATATGTTATACTTTTTTGTATCTTATGAGTTTTAATTAAATGGAGGAAGTTGTGAGTGATATTTGTTAGAGGTTCTGACTTTGTCATGTTTCTATGAAGAGTGATTTTTAACCTTGGGAACAATTGCCTTTTCAGGAATAAAACACAGTAGCCAAATCCTCATGCGAGGAATAATGATATAGTCTCCCCCTGAATGTTTCAGATTGATGCTACTGCTGCTTCTTCAATTCCCCTGAGGTGTCCTTTGCACACATTTAGTTTGGCAGTCACATAAAGATATGAATGGGGTTTATTCATATATTTTGACATTGTCTCTGAGGCTCTTCCCTTTGAGCACCTTTCCATGACTTTCAGCTTTCTCTGACAGTTCTGAGCTCTGCACTCTGACATCCCAAGCATGTAAAAGGTTTCCTGATGCCCCTAATGAGGCAAACATAAAAATCTTACCCTTTAAAAGATTTCTTTCAATGGTAGTTTTCTTCTAGTTTCTCTCTTGCTTTTTGTTCCTCTGCAGCTCCATCAAATAGTTGGGCTTTTAACAAATTGTATCCATATTTTATAGTTTTATTATTCTGAGACTAATTTCTACCAAACTACTTCTTATTTTATTACCTAGAATACTTTCTTGAGAACATGAATAGCTTGAGTGAGAAGAAATCCAGGAAAATCAATCTGAAATGGAATTACAATTGATAGAGGCATTTTTCTAGTCTAACTTGGTACATTGGATTCTTGCTTCTCCATTCTTGTAATGCTTTACTAAGAATAATGTGCCTACTTCCATCCAAGTTAATACAAATGATGTAAAGCCTCCATCTTTTTAAATGGTTGAATAGTATTCCATGGTATGTATATAATCTAATGAAATGACTTAGAGTTAAATAAGAATATTTAGTTTACCTCAAAAATTGTTTTGAGATCTGCCAACCACATATTAACATACATAATAAATTACCCCTGAATTTATTTGTTGGAGAACTTTGCCCAGAAAAGTTATCTCAATCTATTCAACCATGATACCATCTTCCCCTTAATGTATAGCTATTTGATTTTGATCTTTACTAGACTTGAGTTTTCTTTCTATTTTTTTTTTTTTTGGTAGCTTTTGATTTATTTTGATTATGTTTAATATAATAGACCTGTTTTCATGAGTTGTGCAATAACACAAGGAACTGATAAATTATGGAGTGTGCCATAAGTAATTTGCTAAATATAAAGTAGTGAGTTTCATTGATACTAGGTGAAATCAATAATTATTTCACCCTCCCTCTTGCATTCTCTTATGCTTTGTTTAGTGAAAAAGAAATGAATATAGCTAGACCTAACTCAGTAGAATTTGGTAAGGTATACAATTTTATTTATGTCTCAGGATAGACCATCCTTTTTAATGCCTTGAAGAGGAGATTGGAAATGGGTAATGATTGCTGTGCGCCAACATTTCTGCCCTGCCCCATCCCCAACATAAACCTACCTAGATTAAAAGGGCCTTTCAAAAACAAGTTTCTGCGAAAGCCGTGACAGAATTATCAAAACTTTTAAAATAGCTCTTTTTTGAAAGAAAAATGTCTTATTTTTCCTTAAATACAGTGATGCCTTAGAATCCAAACTTAATCCATTCCAGCACCCCATGTGAGCTCGAAATTGTTTGAGTTCCAAGACAATTTTTCCCCTTTAAAATAATAGAAACTGAATTAATCTGTCTCTGGGTCCCACAAACTCATATTTTCAAACTGATTTTAACAGTAAATACACTGGATTTTAAGATAGAATATTAATAATAATATTTAAATTAAAGTGTAAATTAATAAAAGTAAAAATATAAAAACGTGAAAATATAAAGCCCTGCTTCATCATAATTAAACACTTACTTGGAAATATACCCATCACCGTTCACATACTCCTTAAACCCTGTGCAAACTTTTCCGATGCTTTGGAATTAGAACTGGCAACTTCTCCAGGCATGACAACACTGTCCTTTCCTTTTCTTAAAGTTCTCCAACCACCCCCTGCTGGCTTTAAATCGCTCCTTTTGAGTATTAGTATCAGGCATGCCTTTCACTAAACCATCCTGGACGACCTAGGGTTTCTCACAAATTATTGTCTTAGAAATTGCATCACCAGCCAACTTTTTCATTAATACACTCTTAGAATTTGGTACTTTTCAATCTCGTAGAGGTCAGCATTATAACCCCTTTTACACATCATCTGCTTTGATAGCTTATTAATTTTTCAAAATCATACAAACAGTTGATTTTAGTATCCCTAACTGTTGGGGACCTGCCCCAAACTACACTGTGAATTCTTTCCTAGTGACTGGCAGAGATGAGAGGATGAGGGAAAAAGAAGATTTGGAGACACAAGAAAAAATTTGTTTAAGAAACTGGCTGGGGGACCATCCACCTCCCTGTGTGATGACTGGTGGCAGCCCCCGCTCTGGTCTTGCTCCATTTTTATTACACACATCATTGTTTTAATCATCAATCTAATGGAGGAAGGCTAAACCCATATGTCGTAGTTCATGCGGGGCTTGCACTTTCTAATCAAACTCTTTCTCTAACTACATTAATTAAACTGATTTGCCTCTTACTTTTATTACTCTAAATTCTTTATGATCTTAACGCAAACAGAATATGGGATGGGGAATACAGTGCAGGAGCAGGATGCCAAAGCAGGTCCCAATGACCATGCACACAAATCTCAGGAGTGGTGATTAAGTCCCCTGGGCAGCTTTGGCTACAGCCAGACTGGCACTGTTGCCAATACCAAGACAGAAGAAAGGAGTTGTTTTCTCCTTATCTTCCTGAGAGACTTTTTCTCTCTTAACGAGGTTTAGATGCCCACCCTGTCTCCCGTGAGTTCAGCATTCCCTCACTAACTCTCCCTGAGAGGGTAGCCCCGTCCCTGCAGAGCCTTCTCTCTCAGTACTCAGGGAACTCTGAGCTGAGTAGCTCTGGGGGACGGTGAAGCTCCTACTTGAAAAATCCAGGCTTCAGGTCATCACAGGTTTTAGGTTTCTCTGATCCATTTCTGTACTGTCTCTGTTCCTTTTGGCCCGTCATCTGCAATCATTTTCTTAATTCAATTCCCAACCTGCTTATAATAAACAAATGAAAATTGGTTTTAAGGTTATTAAATCATTATTTCTATTAATGTAAACACATCAAGATATAACTCTTAAGTACCCACACATCCACCCTGACTGCACAGAGTAGTGAGATCAGCCACACATGTACCACTTTCATGCTTGGTGACAAGATCTTTCTTACTGCAATTGTAGCTGTCACAGCTTTCCTTTTACTCTTATTCTCCTCAATACACTTTTTAGAACCCCTGGTGAATACACTTAGTTGTATCACATTAAAAAAAAATACAAAACAGGCACAAAAACTAAAATTAGCAGTGAAAATCACATGAGATGCTTTCGCTACAGCTTCTAATAATGAACTAAAAGACAAAGAGTACAGGTGGCCCAGCCACTAGGGAAACAAACACACAGAAACACAACAACAACGTGCTGGGCATTTGGACTCCAAAGCAGCATTTTTATTTTGGTCAAAATTTGCTTGACTTTTTTGTTCCAATTCCACTTTGTTCAAGGCCTGGGGCACTGTACATAAATAGAACATTAAAATTTTAAGATAAAACAGTAGAAGTGGATCATTTATGATTTTCATAATGGCCTTTATACAACACTTTGAATGAAAAACTATTACTACACATGACATGGATGAATCTTATAAACATAAGATTGATTAAAAAAAACAGGCACAAAAGATTTCATAAAGTGACTCTTTTGAGGCTGGTGTAAACGGAGCTAATTTACTGAGGCCAGGAACTTGAAGCAGGTATTAGTAATATTCTGACTCTTGATTTATATTCTGGTTTTAACTATCTATCAATATTTCTATTTATACCATTTATTAAAATTTTTGAATGTGTACATTTGTGAGGTATGCACTCTTTTTGGGTGTCATAATTTGTTAAAACTAGCTCCAAAAATCTCTCCCAAATCTGTCCAAGTTATAAATAATTTTTCCCCAAAATTTTAGTTATTACCTTAGTCATTTGCTTCTCTAAATTTTATTAATATTTGTTGAACTATTGCATACTCTAGTACTATGTTACACAAAGAATATAACTCAGAATTTCTGTTGAGGTATAAAACCAATTTATACTTTTGCTCAAGAAGATGGATTACTCCATTTTGAGCTTCATGCATAGCTCAATATGAACTCATCTTTTCTACATATCATGTATTTGGAAATATGTTAACAACTAATAAAGGTTTTATACTGTGCTTAGGCAGCAATTTTCTTTATACCTGGGGAAATTGCCCTATAAAGAAGCACATTTTATTAAATAGTAATGGTCTCTATAATCTCACCATGACAGATATTTTTTTTCCTTTGTCATGAATGTGATGGATCCACTGTAATAAATCTGAAAGGCCAGGTCTCTAATAGTCAGAGAACCTCCAGGCATAGACATTCATTTATAATTCAAAGTAGAGTTAAATATGTGTAGAAAAGGGGAAGAGAGCAATACAATTTATAATGAAAAATAAATAAGGTTTCATTATTCTTATCGTGGAATGATATACCTTTTAGCTTTCATATCACAGGTATCAATTGTAGTTTTATTAATGATAAACTATAATGTTATTCTAATTTTCTTAAAAGATAAATTTAAAAATTTGAAAAAATAGAAATTATTTTTGGGAAAATAGACAAAAAAGATAAATTCAGCAGGTTCTTATTTAAAATTTCAATGAGTTGAGGAATTCATGACCTAGTCAGTTCTATTATTTATGTTGGAACTGGCCTACTATTATAAAGAGATTCCTTATGTTCCGTTAAAATACTTACCTGGCAGGACTCTAAGCACTAAAGACAAACTTGTGACTGGCTTGAATTTTCTTTTCTGTGAATTCTTTGCATGGCCATTAATTGCTTATGATATAATAAAAAGTGCTGACCCTTCATCTTTCTAGGTTACCGTCCTCTATGGATGTTCAAGTTTACAGATGCTCCTCCTGAAGCAAAAAGTGTCCAAAGCAAAACCCAAA
This sequence comes from Galagoides demidoff, assembly GCA_963574575.1. NCBI lineage: Eukaryota > Metazoa > Chordata > Mammalia > Primates > Galagidae > Galagoides > Galagoides demidoff. The sequence continues at coordinate 5,348 of CAUYQV010001576.1, read as the reverse complement.
GTCTGATTCAAAAATATCTTAAACTTCAGGCTCATTCTACCACCACAGGATGGGCCCTAGAAACCTGTTTCACATAGACTTATGATTTTGTAAAAGTTTCAAAAGTACAATATTTTAATAAGAATGTCACGTGATTACAATGGACTCAATGTTTGCCTTTTGCAAAATTCATGTTGAAATGTTAACCTCCCAATGTGATGGTATTATGGAGAGAGGCCTTAGGGAAGTAATTAAGTCGTAAGGGTGGAGCCTTTATAAAAGGGATCCCAGAGACCTGTCCTGCTTATTTTCTGTCATTTGAGGATACAAAGAAAAAGTGGCAGTTTAACTGGAAGACAGACCTTATCAGAACTCAACCATTCTAGAACTCCAACCTTGGACTTCTAGTCTCTGGAACTTTGAAAAATAAATTTCTGTGTTTATAAGCCACCCAGTCAATGATGTTTTGCTATTGCAACCCAGACTAAGACAAAACTGGTGTCTATTTTTGTTCTAACTTCTCCTTTGCTGTAATTCCCCCAATGTCTGAATAATTGGAGTAGTTGAGGACATTTGAGGGATCTAGATAAAAGGCAATTCAGTTAAGTGGAATACATTTCTATGGTCCTTGGGTATTGCAGCCAATTATAGCAGTCCTAACTATTTTTGACTACTCAAAGGCTTGTCATCACCTGGGCCACTCAGTGCTGTGACACAAAGATAGAAGGACATAATAGCATCAAATAATTTATGACCCAGCGTGAGAGCAGATGGATAATGAGGTAAAAGGTATTTGAAATGCAGGGATCCAGAACTAGATCCTCAAATTTGGTGATGCTTAGTACTCATCAGGTTTTAAAAATACATAGTTTGTTGTGACTTCTAAACTATAAATATTAAAGAATATTCTTTTTTTGTATCTCAAAAAATATCAGTGAGTGAAAAAGGAAGTTATGCTTTAACAGATCCCCAAATATTTCTTCCACGGAACTGCTCGAGTGTATTTCTGTTACATACCACCCAATACATTCAATCTATTTCTAACAATTGAGAATTTTTTCATGAGTCTGTTCCTGGGAAAAACCTTAAAGATGGGTAAGGGTTGATGAAATCTCGGGGAAAAGATCAGGCAATTCTGGCTGGTGATAGCAAAGTGACTCCTGAACAGGAAAAATCAGAGAGAAAAAAATTGAAACCTTGTATGAATCTGAATAAATTTTAATATATAAGACAATTCAATAAATATAGCAACTATTTGAAACGTTACCTGTTTTATTCCTTTTATCTCACTAAAGCATGTTTTGGGGGGTTTTTTTAGCCAAAAGATATGTGTATGGATGCAAATAATGCCTTTGTGAAACGTGTAGTTCATAGCAGATTGTTACAAACGTGATGATACCCTTGTCATTATTTTCCTCCTAAAATTTCACCCAAAGGTTTGATTTTATCTTTCAACTTATATTTAAAAGAACTAATTTGCTCTTAAGTTAAAGCCTGTCAAACAATTAAAAGTGTCATCATTCATTCAAGGCTTGCACCAGGAAAACTAATTTACAACATCTAATTTTCTCTTATTGATGTAAAAGTGTTAATTATCAAATTCATTGATTCCCTTTGCTGAGTGATATTTTTGTACTATGAATATCTATGAAAATAAATGTTGTCACCAAGGAGTGAAGGCACATCAGAGTTTGGAGGACTGTACAGAGATGAACCAAAGACGTGCTGTAGGGAATGCATGAGCTCCTGCAAAGTGTGACAAAGTGAGAGAGAAAGATATGAATTCTAACAAAAGTAACTGAAAATCAGACATGCCTGTAATGTTTCTTGAAAACCAGTGAATTAATGATAAGGAAGAAGAGAGGACATTGACGTGACTTTATTGTCACTTTCCTGATCAGATTTTGATGACTGCCTATCTGGATCTTTCTGTTATGGGCGCGAATCAATCATTAATTTCCATATAAGCCAATGGACACAGAACTCAAAATAAAGGCTCTCAGTCAGCTTGCACTGCATTAGTCTAAAAACCCCTCATGAATTCATAATATCTCCAAAGGCCAATGGCTTACAACAAAACAATTCATTTCTCCCTATTATAGCAGCTCTATCATGGATGAACTGTATGTCTTCTTTACCTTGGGGCTCAGGTGATGGCAGTGGGAAACGAGGGTAGCAAATCATGAGATGGTCTTAGATGTTCCTAATTGGCACACATTACATGCTCTTTTTACTCACATTCCATGTCACCAAACAATTCAGACACTCAAGTCCCAATTCAATAATTTCTTAAAATGTATAATCCCTCTGTAGCAAGAAGATTTATAAAGGAAGAAGAGTAGATACTTTGATCAAGAGTATGATCTACCGAAAAGAAAGTTAGATTCTATTTTTCTTTCTATCTTCTCTACAGTTATTTTCCAAGACTTTCAAATGTACAGCATTGTAACCAAGCAGTTTACATATCACTCAACTTCCATCCACTCTGATGTTTTGATGCTAATAAATAAAAAGATCACAGAGACATTAATCTATTATATAGAAAATCTTATATGTTTTTGTTTTATTTGATACCTACTTCAATTAATCAATTGATTTAGAATTTGTAAAATAACACAATTCTTTGCTGGTCAAAAGGCAAAATTAATTTAAGGTATAAGTACACAAGTATCAAACAAAGTAATCATTTAGATAGTTAACATTCTTGTGAGATAAAAATAATTTGCTGTTAATTTTTTCACAATCCTTTAGAAAAAATTTTGAGACAATCATCAACTCACATGGTGTTATAAGAAACAATGCAGACAGAGTAATGCTGTGTACCATTCGTTCAGTTTCCCTAATGGTAATATTTTGCAAAACTACAGAGCAATATTACAACTAGAATGTTGACATTGATATAATCCACCACTCTTGTACAAATTTTCTCATTTTTACTTGCATTCGCTTGCATGTGAGTGTACTTACTTCTATGAAATCCCTTGGACACATACATATTCATGGCTAAGATACAGAACAGTTTCAATAGCACAGAATTTCACTTTTATTTCCATACTCACCTCCCTCCCCACAGTCCCCAGTCCTAACTCAGGACAACACTAATACATTGTCTGCTTCTATAATTTTTGCATTTCAATATTTCCATATAAATGGAACCACTCAAGGTGCAATCTTTGGGGATTGATGTATTTGTAGTCAGTGCTTTTCCCTTAAGACTCACCAAAGTTCTTGAATGTTTAAATTATTGTTTATTTTTGAATGCTGAGTAATAATCAATGGTAGGGGTGTAGCAATGTTTTTATAATTCCCTCAGTGAAGGACAACTGAATTATTTTCAGTTTTTTTGCTGTTATTTGCATTGCATTTGTTCTTATATTACTTATCTATTTCTCTTTTCTTTCCTTCCTGCAGACTGTGTGACTGGTTTTTAGGATTTTATCTTCAATAATTTAGAGTGTTTTTCAGTATACTTTTATTAATGGTCTCTTTGTGCATCACAATTACCTATTTCACTTTTAGTTTACTGGTTCAAATGAAATTGGGAAATTTGACTTTCATTTAGGTTTCCTATACTCCCTTCTCTTTTAAATATCATCTAAAGGTATCAAATAGTGTTACCATTTTTGTTTCAATCACTAAATAGATTATAAAAATTATAGGGCGGCACCTATGGCTCAAAGGAGTAGGGCACTGGCCCCATATGCCAGAAGTGGCGGGTTCAAACCCAGCCCTGACCAAAAACTGCAAAATAAATAAATAAATAAATAAATATTATAAATTGATGAGAATAATAATAATCTATTGTATGCACCCATATCTTTGCGCTTATCATCTTTTCTTCTTTTGATGCTTTAATATTCCTTGTTAAATATTTTTTGAAGAAAATACATCAATGATTTTTTAATGGAAGATATGATAGAGATAAATTATTTTAGTATTTCCCAATCTGAAGATGATACTTTATTTCCCATTCTATAACAAAAATCTACACAAATTGCAAAATATATATAAGGCCAGAAAAAAGAGCTTAAATACATATACAAAGAGTTGAATAGAATGAAGATGAAACAGAACAAATATATATTAAGTTATAGTTGAACATTTTCTTACACTATTCAAACAAATAAGAGATGCAAATCCATAACTTCAGGCCTTGTTATAAGAGGATGATCACAGAAAAAAATCAAACCTACAACCAAAACAGAAAAAAAGAAATAAAAAGAAAAGTATGCAAGAGAAAAATAAAAGAAAAAAATATTGAACATCTACCCAAAAGATAGAGGATTGATATCTTCAAAGTGACAATATAAAATAAGTGGAAAATCAGAAGTATCTATTCATCAACAATGTTCTTCAAAATTGAAGGCAAAATAAAAACAAAGACCAGGCCAAATTATCATCAGAAGACTGACAGGAATATGAGTATTGAAGGAAGTTACTAAGTCAAAAAGGAAACAACCACAGATGGAAACAACTAATATCTTAGTTAATTGTGAAAAATTAAAAACATCCTCCCCTTCCCTGAAATTAAGAACAAGACAAGGTTGTCTGTGAATATCAGTTCTGTTTATCAATGTGCTAAAGGTCTTGTTTGGTACAAAAGATAAAAAAAGAAAGCAACTTTAATAATTAATTAATAAGAAAATAGTCCAGCCATTATTCAAAGTTAATATTTTTAAAATGAAATATCCAAATGAATCTATAAATCATCTTTTATAATTAATAAGTATTTTTTTTTTTTTTGAGACGGAACCTCAAGCTATCCCTCTGGGTAGAGTGCCATGGCATCACAGCTCACAGCAACCTCCAACTCCTGGGCTCAAGCGAGTCTCCTGCCTCAGCCTCCCAAGTAGCTGGGACCACAGGCACCCGCCACAACGCCCGGCCATTTTTTGGTTGCAGCCATCATTGTTATTTGGCGGGCCCGGGCTGGGGATTTGAACCCGCCACCTTAGATGTATGTGGCTGGCGCCTTAACCGCTTGAGCCACAGGCGCCGAGCCAGGACATTTTTCATTAAGGCTGCAAGACTTTTACCCTCTCACCAAAATGTCTAAAATTAACCTCATTTTTCAATATTTACTTTTTAACAAGCAGATAATGTTGATAAAGACCCCAGCATAAAGACTTTGTAGGCTCGGCGCCTGTGGCTCTATCGGCTAAGGCGCCAGCCACATACACCTAAGGTAGTGGGTTCAAATCCCCAGCCCAAGCCCGCCAAACAACAATGATGGCTGCAACCAAAAAATGGCCGGGCGTTGTGGCGGGCGCCTGTGGTCCCAGCTACTTGGGAGGCGGAGGCAGCAGACTCGCTTAAGTCCAGGAGTTGGAGGTTGCTATGAGCTGTGATGCCATGGCACTCTACCCAGG
>CAUYQV010001575.1:0-40816 GCA_963574575.1 Galagoides demidoff | reverse complement strand
GTCCCAGCTACTTGGGAGGCAGAGGCAGGAGACTCACTTGAGCCCAGGAGTTGGAGGTTGCTATGAGCTGTGATGCCATGGCACTCTACCCAGGGGGATAGCTTGAGGCTCCGTCTCAAAAAAAAAAAAAAAAAGAAAAAAGAAAAAGAGTCTTCATAGTTGGCTGTGGGCAGAATTACAACATTAGAGAAAACACAGCAAAGAGTAGTTCCGCTGGAGATAAAGGCAGGAGGTAAGGGATAGGGAGAGGAGACTCCAAAAGTGATGCCAGGATCAGTCTTTAGACACCTGAAATGTCTGGCTTAGATGGTTGGAATATGTCCTAGTGCTTCTTCAGAAATTCCCTAGTCATTAAATCAGTGACAAAGGAATCCTATCTGAGATTTAGTTTTCTGGCTTATAAAATGGGGATATGAGTAATGTGAGAATTAAATTAGACAAAGAGTGTGAGAACACTTGGCAGCATGAGTGGGTCTCACAGCAGAAGGTTGAACAGAAGGAGCACAGTACTGAAGAAGCTGGAGTCCCGGGAAGCTGACTTGATGGCTTCCCTGTTGATATTTCTGGAAATCATGCAAAGTTTATTCTGGCTTTCTGTGACTAGAAAGACCCCAGCTCATGTTGGCACCCAGGTCTTTGGGGAGTAGTAAACTCAATTTTCTGATATGCCAAGGCAGACACTGTCCCTACATCCATAGGGAACTGAACACAGGGTTTGGGGTGGTTTCTTTGAAAACACAACTGCTATATACTTAATCATTTCTTTTTCAAGGAAAACATAACATTAACTACTGTACATGGGTATGTAACTCATCTCTTTTAATTAGATGCTAATTAATGACTCACTAGCTTTAATCATATCAATCTGGTAATACTATTTATGCCCCACAGAATAATGAACTACTTTATAAGAAATGAGCGTGGCACATGTTGACATAGGAATGCATCCAGCCATAATTTGCTCTGGGTAAATATCCCACCCCAACTTGGATTCTGAACAATTTACAAGGCAATGCTCACATGACACATGGCAAAGAGAGGCAGAAACAACCATACGGAGAGAGACAGAAAGAAGTGAGAGGCAGAGAAATTCCACAAGGGAGTCTTTCCCTAGAGAAGGGCCAGGGTTAGTTTTGTCCTGGAGATGAACTGGAGACAAGATCAGTAAAAAGGAGTCTGAGGAAGGGTTTTGTATCACCCAGTAAGCTGCGTTTTGGCCAAGGAAGAATGTGGCAGGCAGGTGGCATGATTCTGCTAAGGCTTGGCCACCTGATCCTGTTGTATCCAGCCAAGCCTGGAGAGTGGGAATGAGGACAAGAAAGGATGGAACCAATATGGACATAAATAAGAAAATTCTCAGCTGTTTCCTTGTGAGGATGAAGGGCCAGGAGGCAAATATCCCATACATTGGACATATCTCAGACAAAATTTTCATGCCAATAAAGGTCCAGGACAGCTATTGAGTAGGAGTGCAGCATGTTGGTAAGGGGAAGCCCAAACCTGGTCAACTGGTGACACAGTAGCACCATGGCTTTGAGAAAATGGACCTCTGCCAGTGTATCTTTATCTGGGAAGGACAAAGAACTGTGTCTCAAACACACAAGGAAAGGATTTGCAAGAAATGGCCAGTAGAATAACCTTGATTACCCAGTGAATTATTCCTTGCTAGGAAGATCACATACAACACCATATGGTGCCTTGTGGAACCATTTCACAGATGAGAAAAAAATGAGGCATAGAGCAAATAAGTAAGTAATCATTGTCACATGCAGAGAAAGTGTCAGAGCCTTGGTTAAAACCTAAAACCAGGACTCATAGACCCTGTTCCTAAGCACTAAACTCTACTCGTCCCTCCGCCCCTCCATGCCCCTGTCTTCATCTTCCACCCCCACCCAGGAGTATAGGCTGTGACCAGGTTGTATCAGCAGAATCAATTGGTAAATAGGAATTATTAATAGGGAACTGACACATAAATCCACCCCTATAGACTAGGATAAATTAATGAGGGGAAGGTGTTCATTTGGTGTGCACCCAGTATTCCTGAAGCAAAACAAATTCTAGCCCCATTTTGTCCACAGGCTGCTAATGAGGTTTCTTTCTACATTAAAATCTCTCAGGATTTGAATGGTGAGTTGAATAATACAGGCCAACATCTTTACTGTGGTCCACTAGGACCTCCGTGACCTTACCTGATATCTTTCTGACGTCACTCCCTTCACTTTCCCTCTCCTCCACAATATTCATGTTTTTCTGTTCCTTCAATAAGTTAAACACACTCGTACTTCAGGGCCTTTGCACTGGCTGTTTATTTACTTAAAACTTCCTCCTTCAGATTCCCTCCAGAAAATAAGTGTCTGTGCAGTTTTTGGTCACTTATCTACCCCAGGCACCTAAAAAGTTTCTGGCTGGCACACTCAACAAATATACATGGAGTGAATTAAGGAAGGACATTGGAAGTATAGTTTGGGAGACTTCTTACAGCAGAACCAAAGACAGTAGGCAGAAACTGAAGAGAAGCAAATCCCAGCTCAGCCAGTCAACCAGTGAAAGCATGGAATGGGCTCCTTCAAAGTAGATCCCCTGGAGGTATGAAGCAGAGCCTGGTCACCCAGTGTCATTGGAGGTGTGGAAGATGAGCCAAAGGAACCCAACCTATGTAGGACATGGACTAGGTTAGGAGGTGAAGCTAGTGAAAATCAGGTATAAGGATGAACAGAGAAGGGCTATGAAAAGGCTTGCCCTACTTCTGGATGCCTGAAATCTTTGTCCCTGGAAGCATTAAGTGAGAATATCCAGGCCAGTGTTTTCTGGTCAGGTGAGTGACTCTCAGACCAATGTCTCTCCTGAAGAGGCCATGCCTTTCTCCTGTACCGACCCAGCACTCAATAAGTATTGGTTAGAGGGGATGATAGGATAGGTTTTTTAACAGAGGTATATTTCACTGCTGAGAAGTACAGAAGCTAGGTAGGGATTTGGGAACCCTCAGTGAAGAGAGGTTATTTGAACTTGACCGTGAAAGATAAGCAAGAATTCGCCACAGTGACAAAAAAAAAAGGAGGTATTTCAGGCAGCGGGAACTGCTTGCACACACATTACAGCAGATCTGTCTCCTCACCCCCTCCAGCACGTATTTACCTTCCTTTTAATAACAGGAACATATATTTCTTGGCATGACTATACCTCCCCTACTCTCAGTCCATAAGCCATGGGTGCAGCTGGCTTGACCTTCAACTCTAGGTGTGAATGTGGTCCAAGCCTAGCAAATCAGCACATCTGATGCTTCTGGCTATAGACATTGGTTTAGGGATGGGCACTGACTTGACTTGGGGTGAAGAGAGCCAAGTCTAGGAATATCACTTAAAAATACATTCCTAGTTTTGTTGTGTTGCTGAATATGGAGCAGGAAGGATGTGAGCAAGAATGTAGCAATCTTGGGCAGGAGAAGGGCTCACCAAGAGAGTTTGGGGACAGAGTCAACACCAAGAAAGAAGAATCAAGAGGTGGAGAAGGGCCCAGTTCTGGCGATAATGCTCAATGCAAGATTTTCTCCCAAGTCTGTTCTTTTTGGGGGGCGGGGTGCCAAAGAAGCAATAAATTCTCATTTTCCCTAAGCCATTTTGTGTTCAATTTTCTACTGTTTATGACCAGAAATGTCTGGAATGAAAGCAATAAAGAGCGTAATGTGCTTAAGTAGCGGCAAATATTTAATTTTGAAGGACATAGGTAACACCCCCTTGGTTTGTGTAAGAGGAGACTGGAGCCCAGGAAGGAGAGGGAGCTCCCTTGAGTTCCATGTCTAGGAAAGAGCAGAGAAGGAAAAGGAGTAGGAGTTAGGGCAGTGGTTCTCAACCTTCCTAATGCCACCACCCTTTAACACAGTTCCTGTGGGTTGTGACCCACGGGTTGAGAACTGCTGATTTAGGGGGAAGGAGGCAAGAGGCAACAGACATTTTACTGCATTTTACTGTCCTCCTTTGGCTTGAAAAGAAAGGGATTGAAACCAAGAGCTAATCTATGCAGTATGTCCCTGACATCACCTACTTCCTCATAAGAAGGTTCCATGACCACTCAGCTAGTGCATGGCCAATGACGGCCTGATGGCCAATGCCAGTTAGCACGGCACACCGGTAACTCTTCAGGTCTCTCCCAGCTTTCAAACTTGCTTTGTATATTTGGGCCATGAAATTACAGACCTCTGCTTTATGAAATGGGTTTTTTTTTTTTTGAAATTAGAAAGAGCCTCACACAAATCCTACACCAATGCTTTTAATAATATATATTTTTAAAACTGCAAATGGAGAACCAGGATAGCTCTCAGAGTTCAATGCAGTTTTTCTTTTCGATAGATGGATAGACAAGTGACTTATGCAGATGCGGTATATACATTCCGCACAATTTGACCATGGTTAAAGGGTATTTATATTCTGATGCAGATAAAATTGAACGTGTCAACACTAATGCATTTTTCGAGGAGAATCACTACTTTCACCATAATTTCCATGGAAAATTTGTGTGCACACGCAGTAATAGACACATTTATAACATCAAAAGGATTCAATTTTCTTTTCAATCATACCACAGTATGAATCGCTTTTCCTATTGAATTTAACAATGAGGCACATTACCAGAGTCTAAAGGATGGGACACTTCGTCTTGCTCTTATGAAAGTACGTCAAACAATGGGTAATACATCACACAATGTCGCGGGTTAACTGAGCCTTTACACAGGCTGGCTGCTAATTTGCTTGGGCCAGCAGAATGTCACTTTTATTTAATTTTGCCAATAAGATCAGCAGGGATCCAAACTCTGTTTAACTCCCAGTTATTAAAAGAGGTTTTTCTTGTTACACGAGGAACTCATTAATTCATGTCTCTCTTAATTCAGAATTTGAGATCTTTGGAACGGGAGGTGGGAGGTGCTTCATCTCTGCTATGGAGAGAGCAATCCCATCCTGTACACAAGCGTCTGTGCAGAAGCGATCTCCTTAAGCTGCAGAAGAGACAAAGTCTTTCAAAGCCACTAGAAGAAAATGTGATGTGTTAATTACAAATTGTTTCTAGGTAGTTGCCACAGCAGCTCATGGAAAGAACTCCAATAGGCAGAACTTTGTCCTCCTGCCTTCATTCATTCAGACATTCTGTCATTTGGTGGTTTAATTATCCTTCTATTCAGCATCCCCACATCCATTGATTTCCTCAGAGTTTATGGAGCTCTTTCTGTTTCTCTGGACTTGAGTTTGGAGCTTGGGTTACTATGTGAAAAATATTTCCTTCATTGAAAAAGCCTCACAGACTAGGGAGGGACACAAGCTCTTTGCTGGGCATACTCTCTTCACCCCGAGATTCACTTTCTACACTTCTTGCCCCAACTCAGTGTGCTGGAAGGCTGTGGAGCCGCCTCAGGGACTCCCTTGCCTCCTGTCCTCTGGTTGGGTTTGGTTAGTCAGAGGCACCGGCAGATGAGGTGGTGAGAGGACAATGATGTCAGGATATTTACTTACTCTCAGCTCCCTCTGAGCAGAGACACCAAGGCTTGGCCGAGTCCCTTTATGGTATCAGCCATCATAGCTCCTGTCTGGCAACCATTCCCCTCCCTTGTCTCTGCAGACTTAGGGTGGCAAGGATGACCACTTTTACTAATTCTGGAGCACTGCACTCTCTTTTTGGTTTCCCTGAGCCCTCCACACATCTATGTAATTGGTTAGTTTTTGTTAAACCTTCCTTAAATTACCTACTCTGAGTGTGCCACCTGTTTCTTGTCTGATACACGGATAATCCAAAATTCATATGCAAAAAAACCCCAGTATGAGCTGTGAGAAAGGTGATCCCAGGAGGCTAGGGGGCCTGGAGAAGAATGGAGCAATGGTTACGGAAGTTTGCTGGGGTTATTTCTGTTCCGATTTATATTTTAAGCAGTCAAATTGCATTTGATTAGAAAATGGATCAACAATATAGACTGTCTACAACTGTCTACTGATCTCTCCTAGCCCATCCAAGAAATATCCTAATAGTCTCTTTTTAGGGGGGACAGTTCCCTGTCTCTCCACCAGCCTAGATCCATTTCACCAACATGTGGTCCATTCTCCATTAAGTACCTGGAAGGGAGAGTGAGAAATGAGGATTTCAGGTTCATTTTGGGTGGAAATGAAGACCTAATGAATGAGAAGCAGAAGACAGTACAGTAGCAGAGAACAGCCAAGTGGGACTTGCTGTTCTGCCAGAGGTCAACTGGATGTGAGGTCAGGGGCCAGCGAAAGAAAAGAGCAGATAAAATGAGAGGCATATGTGCACACTCACATCTGTCTGGAAAGGCAAATGCTTGTGTTTCTTCCCCTACCTGGGGGTGCACGCCGGGTGAAGGTCTGGGGAGGACCCATTGGCAGTGTTACCACTGAGGACAACTGCTCTCCCACCTTCCATTCCAAATATTTTGGAGAAGCCCAAGGATGTCATGTGGATGAAAGAGCATTTTGATGGGAGTGACCAAGTTGAGAGAGAACAATATTTAGCTGGCAAAACCCTCTAGAGGGGCAGAGCTAGATGCTGGAGTTGGCTGGAAGGGAAGCATGAGGAACCCCAGGGAGCATCCCAGGAGTCAAAGCTTGAAAAGAAGGAGTGAAAATCCCTTATTTGAGTAAACTTAGAATCACAGAGACCTTTTGTGGAATGTTGCCCTGGAAGGGAGGAAGGTGAGTGTGGAGGGAAAACAAATAGTGGGTGGTAGAAATACAAAGAAATAAACACATACGGACAAGGGAGAATGAAAGCAAACAAGTGGATCTTAAAGATCACCAAGTTCAACTCCATCCTTGAAGGAAATGAAAAAACCAGACAAGGAATGTGACTTGTCCCATATTTGGAGGAGGACTGAAAGAGGCCTATGCACGTGAGGGCAAAGAAAGCTTGGAAAAGAAGATGGCCATAAAGAAGTGTGTTTGCACGTGGATATGTATATGTAAACTTTGGGCACTTACCTTACAGGTTCATGGGCTAATGTACTTGTAGGTAGTGAAGGTGCATGCATGTGTTGACACGTGAATACCTATTTTTTTCTGTGTCTGCATGTGCTAAGGGGAATAACACTAAAGCTTGGGATATTACAGGATTTCTTATACTTTAGAGATAAAAGCTGATAGTAGCAATAGTAATTGACCTCCTCAATGACTGCTTTGAGACAGTCATTGTATGTCCATCATCTCATTTAATACATGTATAGTAAAATCGCACAAGATTCCAATTAGTATCCCTATTTTGCAGATTTATCCTCTGAGGTTCAATGAGAGTATGTGATTCTTCTGGGTCACACAGATAAACAGTGGCAGGGTTAGGATTTGAACTTAGATCTCTCAAGCATTGCAAGTAAAGCTTGGAAAGACTTGGGCATCAGTTATCGTGTGGTCTAGCACACTGCCTCCTGCTCCTAGGTGGAGCATGGAGGCTGGCCTTCCATCAAGATGCTTTTTGAGATGTCCTCACTCTGCTTCTAAAACTATCAGAGCCTGCCCCATCTCTGTCCTACCATATTGGAGCTTCCGTGGTCAGAACAGCAGCTGCTGAGGGCAAGGGCCTTTTCTGTTCCATTCCTATTTCCCCCCAAGTACTTTGCTCGGTTTCTGTTACATACAGAATGAAAGTTCAGTAAATATTTATTAAATAAATGGATGTGTGAGTAAATAGATGGTAATGCTTGCCTAAATTATAGCATATTTTTAAAGAAATCCCATCTACTATCTTTCAAGTACTTATAGCAACTAGCTAACATATAAATTCCTAAGGGGACCGGCTTTAATACAAAAAGATAAGCATAATTTGTAATTAGCATATCAAGCACACTTAGAAGCCCTAGCATTCCCCTCCAGTTCTTGTTTATATTTCTTGTTAGCTTCATAAACACTTTCTTTACTGTCAGAGCAAACAGACTTCTATTCAGTCCCTATCCAAATCATCACAACTGCTCATTCCCCGAATCCCTGACCAACATCTCTTCACCATGGACCAGGGGTCGCCCTGCCCAGCTTCCCAGAGTCAAGACCAGGTACTATTCCTGCCGTCAACTCCCCTTCCCTAAAGCAAATACATAGGAATGATTCTAGCACCTCCACACACTTGTGAGGGGTGAGGAATTCAAATTAGGGCCTTCTGTGATTTTTCACAGGATTAAACACCTCATTTTCCTGCTATGGGGATTCTCCATTCCTCCCTGCATCTGGAGAGAATGAGCTGCTAGGCCCTGCAGTGACCAGAGTTGGCAGAAGCTGTCAGCATGCTCAGAGTCCAAAGCCAAGTTGGCAGCCTGTGTCATGTCAGGGTGAGCTGTGAACTCAGGATGCTGGCTGGGGGTTGGCCTTTACCACGTGGGGAGTAGCCTAATGTGGGCTTTCCTAAGTGGTCAGAGGGATCCAGATGCCAGGAGAATGGCAGAGAGGGGAAAAGAAAGGGAGACATGGAATGAAGGTCACCAGATCTGGTCATGAAAAAATGATTCAGGGCTGGGAATGGTGGCTCATGTCTGTAATCCTAGCACTTTGGGAGGCCATGGTGGGAGGATTACCTGAGGCCAGAAATTTAAGATCAGACTGAGAAACATAGCAAGACCGTTTTTCTACAAAAGATAGAAAAGTTAGCATACACCTATACCCCACATATTTAGGAGACTGAGGAAGGAGGATTGTGTGAGCCCAGGAATTTGAGGCTGCAGTGAGCTATGGTGATATAACTGCACTCCAGCACGGGCAACAGAGTGAGACCCTGCCTCAAAGAAAAAAAAAAAAATAAAACACCAAAATGTTTCAAATGCTGTATTGTGAACATCAAATCATCCATCTATAAAATGAGGCTGATAGTAATAACATGTAATTTACACAGAGGACAAAGTGGAATCATACCTGGTCATTTTTGGCCTCAGAATGGAAAACTATGGCCTAAGCTGCTTCAGCTTTGTCTTCTATTATAATTTGCAGGAATATATTCTAAACACCGCTTTCCAGTTCTTCTAAATTGTCCCATGGGAGAATTCCAGTTTCTTCTTCTCACTTAATGTCAGCCTGACGCAGTCCCCGGGCCCTGCTGTTCCATTGCATTACCCTAGACATGATGGGTGTGGAATGGGCTGGGGTGGCTGTACAGATGGCAGAGTAGGATTCGATCCTGGATCAGCACTCAGGCTGGTTGAACACAGGCTATAGGATCTCACCTTTCTGAACCTCAGTTTCCTCATTGGTAAAATGACAAAAATGATCTCTATTCATCCATTTATCCATTCTTTCAATAAATATTTATTGTTTGCTATATCCCAAGGGTTGCTCTAGGTTCTAGGCATGTAACCCTGATCTGTCTCAAAGGGGCTTAGGTTGTAGTAAAGGGTAACAAATAATACAAAGGATTATATCGCTTTCCATGGTGTGATGTAGTGGAAAGTGCGTGGAACCAGGTGTCAGGACTCTGCTTCAGCCCTTCTTTGTCTCAGAATTAAGGGGGATTAATTAATCAGGGATTAAGGCTAATTCAGATGATTCTGATTTTTTTTTTAGTCCCCATTAAATGGCATGTTTTAAATTTTTTGTTTGCAAATAAAAAGCATCAGTTGGGTAATAATTTATTTTTTTTTATTTTCAGAAATCAAAGGTAGCTAAAGCTAGGTTTTAAAATTTGGATATTGGGGTTATATCACACATGACCGGTCCATAGTCCTATATCAATCAATTGTAACTTTTACTCAGTATGAGATAACCATGTTTTATCTGATGTCTTTCCTGCCTAAAGTCAAGACTCTCAATAATGACTATTGATTGATTGAAAGGATGAAGGAATGAGTGAGCAAAGGAACAAATGAAGTCATAGCTATTGAGATTTGAAATCAGAACATGAGCTGGAGGTCTCCTCTCTACCTCTGTGTTCTTACCTAAATGAGTGTAGGGATCCCTACTGGGAGCCAGAGCCCCCTGCCTGTGTAGCCCTGTGATGTGGGCTTTTTGATTCTGGAAGAGTACTCCATACCCCCCAGCTAGTTTGTTCCCTGACTCCGTCTCTTAGCCCCAGGATTATGAATCTCAAACTTCTGTGCCTTTCCGTTCTTCCTCAGTACCTTTGGAGAAGGCCTGTAGGAGCCCCTCTCTTCTTCCTCCTTCTCCTCTTTCTCATTTTGCATCTCTCCCTCCCTGTCTCTTGCCCAGCTTTGCCTCTCATTCCTTCCCTCCTGTGACTGTCCATCCTTCAAGCTCAAGCACTGTGGGCTCCTTTGAAGAATGAGCTCATGACTGCAGCTGTGTCCCTAGTGAGCCCAACTCATTACTCTCTCTCATGTTATTAGTATTTGGGCTCAGGGTGATGTAGTTCTGATTAATGAGGCATTTGTTCTGCACCACAAAACAATTGAAGAATACCCTTCTCATTCCAGTGAATTGTGCCACAAAGTTAATCATGAGATGACCTTCCCTGGTGCTAGGCAGAAGAGGGCAGGTATCCAAGCCTCACTTAACAAGTGTTTTACAGAAACAAAGACTCAGGGGCACACGCAAAGAGGCATCTAAGACCTGAATCTGACATCACAGCCTCAGATCTCATAGGACTGCACGCTGTCTGCCCTGGGGGCAGAATTCTCCAGTATCTCTTTCTTCTGTGTGGTCCCTTCCCAGTAAGTAGGAGCCTCGCCATCTGAGAGACCCAGGTTCAAAACCTGTGTGACCTTGTGCAAGTCACTTAGGGTCTCTAGACTCTACTTCAATAAAAGGAAGGAGGTGAGGCCCAGAATGCATCCTCGTTGTTCTGGCTTCTTGGAAAATGGAAACAGTCAGTAGCAGTTCTCTTCTCTCACTTTGCCTTCTCTTTGGACCTAGCTGAGAGCTCTCATGACGGAAATACATCCTTAGTTTCCCTGCACTGAGCCTTCCACCTATTCTGAACCAAGAAGCTAGGAGAACTCTAGACTGTGCCAACCACAAAGGTAGGCCAATAAGAGCTGGAAGACATTTGCAAGCAGCCATAGCACAAAGCAAATGTGTAGCACGTGGCGTGCTTTGAAGGGCCTCAGGAGTGTGGGTCTTGAGTGCTCACAGAAAGGGGCTCCACTCTATAGCCCAGAATGTGTCCTGAACATGGATTTGGGCAAAGAGTAGTAAGCTCCATGTTCTTGGACATTTGAGGCTCAGGAGAAGGGTGGGGAGAATACTTTTAGGGGGTGAATTCTGGGGTAGGAGGATCAGTCTAGCAGAGAATACTCAATCTCATGTACCTTAGAATTATTCCTCAGTGGGCAACTCTCCAGAAATCAACCGTTCCGTGGCAGGGTTTAAGGGAACTAATTGGTCTAAGCACCACACTATGGGCCACGTGTCCCAGTGTTCTCCAGCCTTACACAACCTATCTTCTGTATTACAGGAACAATTTCTCTCATTTTGCTGTTGTGGAGTCAAAGAGGTTAGGTAACTTGCCCAGGTCACAGAGCACTTGAGTCAGGATTTGAACTCCACAAATGTTCCTTAAAAAATTCTTTTTTAGCTGCACACACACCTCGAAGACTCTATCATCTCACTTGTGATGATGCTGTAACTCCCCCTTGTGTCCTGATTCACAATATCAAAGGTTTCTCTGTTTCTCCTTTGCTCTTCCCATAATCAAGAAAACCAGGAGTTGCACAGAAAACTGAAACTCTTGTGCAACGTGTCCTCAGGAAGCCTGAGAGAACCTATGGCTGTTGAGGCAGAGAACAGGTGTAGAAGTGCTAAGTGCCCGGCTTGAGGCCGAACTGCGGAGCATACAACCCGAGAGTCATGTGAGTGCCCAGGGAGATAAGGGAGGAGGAGCTGAAAGGGTGGGGCAGGGTGGGGCAGGGTGTTCCCAGAGTTGTGCAGGTTTAAGGATGGTATTTCATGGCAATTAGGAGCCCGGAGTCTGGAGAAGACAGAATCTCAGTTACACCTCTTGTCCATCGTGTCATCTTGGATAAGTTACTTTGAGCATCAGCATTTCCACTTGTGAAATATGGATATTCAGATTTCTATCTAATCATGAGGATTCAGAGACATTTACCTTAGAATGCTCAGTGCAAACCTGGTGCGCAGGAGGTCCCCAGTACGTTAGTTGTCATGATGATTTCTGAGAAGCTGATTGTGGCTGGATGGCACCAGCTAGGCCTGGGAAAATCTGCATGCTTAAGTTGGAGCAAAATGAACTCAGACACAACTGATCCTAAGGGGGCTGAGGGTGGGAATAAGATTGTTGACTGTGCAAAGTGCTATCTTCTGGAATATTGAATTTTTTAGCAACCTGGTAAAGGATCACTAGAGAAGCTTGCTAGCCTCGCTGTATACACTGCCTCCACTCTGGTTACACTTTCCCCTGTAAAGCTCAGGCTCACCCTGACATTAGTGCTGTGAATGCTCTGCTCAAGCGGAACACCTGAGCACAAGGTCTAGTGACAGACTGTGGTCAGTGGGCCTCAGTGGAGGTGGCTGGAAGGAGGACAGATGTTGGCGCTGCTAATGGATGCAGACTGCTGCCTTCCCTACCTCTGGGCCCGTTCACTTGGGATCCATAGCGCGTCACAAATAGATTTCTCATGTTCTCACTTCAAACTTCCGCCAAACCCCTTGGCTTTAGAGGGAGGCAGGGATTTGTTGAGGCACATCCATCAAACCAGGAGAATCACTTCTGTTCATTTCTGATTGAATTCATAAATTTGTTTTGCCACAGTCATCTCATTCAGAGAGTTGACAAGTTCTTCTTGAATTCATGAATTTGGGAGGAAATGAACCAAAGGGACTGAGGAGCCCAATTCTGAACTGAGCCATGACATGTCTGTCTCCAGCTTTCTCTAACAATTTCAGGAGAAAGATTACAAAGCTGTGAAAAGGATCAGCACATTGTTGAATCAGAACATTGGCGCCAGGCATTAACCATTTAAAAAATCTTACAGAGAAATGAGCAAAAGAGACTCATACCTAGATAGATGTTTCTAATCTATTTGTGTGTTTATCTCTTTGTCAAGGAAACTAATGAGTTTCATTCATCCATTTAGCAAATATTTGCAGCAATCTGTTATATATCAGACTCTGCTCTAGGCACTTAGATTGTGTGAGTGAAAAACACAAACAGAAATCTTGTCCCTTGGATTGGGCTGAGATGTAAGTGGAACTTACCTTTTTGAGTAGGAAAAGGAAAGATGTGTGTGTGTCTTTGCATGTGTGTTTGTGTGATTTCTCAGATATCCTCACCAGTTTCTTGGCCTTTCTAGAAGTTCCAAAATCCTTGATCTTTTCTCATGTGGCACACTAAACTTAGCAGGGTAAGGTACTTCTAAACCTAATCTCCCTTCACAATTTCCTGGGATGTTTGTTAAGCATGGAGATTTGGGAAACTCAGAGCTCAGAACTACCAACCTGGAATTCTAGGAGTGGAGCCCAAGAATCTTTACTTTTAACTTGTTCCTGAGTCTTTGGAAGCAGAAAGTCAGAAGCCACTAAAAAGAATGGATAATTTGGGAGCAGTGGGGTGGTAAAAAGCCCAGAGATTTTGGTAATATAGTCATGAGTATGAATCCTGATTTTACCATCTACTACAGTGTGACCAGAAGCAAGTCATATGTTACCAAGTCTCATTTTCTTCATCTGTAAAATGGGATCATAGGGATAATAATGCCTATTATTATAGACCTAGTAGTGCTGTAGAAAACAAATGATACAACATATTTCTTTCTTTTTTTATTTTTGGTTATATAGATAGCTTTTAAAAAAATTTTTTTAATATATATATTTTTATCAAGTCATAAACATATCTATCATGTATACATTAATGCATTTATGGGGTACAATGTACTGATTTTATATACAATTTAGAATGTTTATATCAAACTAGTTAATATATCCTTCACCTCATTTACTTAATTATTGTGTTAAGACATTTATATTCTACACTTAATAGATTAGACATGTACCCTTACAATATGCACCATTGGCGTAGTCTGGCCATTTACCCTCCCTACATCAAACCTCCCTCCTCCCCTCCCATTCCGCTCCATTTCCCTCCTTCATCCTGGCCTATAGTTGTGATTTATTTTTCATATGAAAGTGTGAGTAATTGTAAACTGGTTTCATAATAGTACTGAGTACATTGGATACTTTTTTCTTTCATTCTTGAGATACTTTACTAAGTAGGATATGTTTCAGCTCCATCCATGTAAACATAAAAGAGGTAAAGTCTCCATCTTTTTTAAGGCTGCATAATAGTCCATGGTATACATATACCACAATTTATTAATCCATTCATGGGTTTATGGGCACTTGGGCTTCTTCCGTGACTTGGCATTACAAATTGAACTGCAATGAACATTCTGGTGGAAATATCTTTGTTGTAGTAAAGTGACTTTTAGTCAAACAGAATGGTATTGGAACAAAAATAGAGAGGTAGATGTATGGAACAGAATAGAGAACCAAGAGATGAACCCAGCTTATCATCATTTCATCTTTGATAAGCCCATCAAAAATTTAAGTTGGGGGTATGATTCCCTATTTAACAAATGGTGCTGGGTGATCTGGCCGGTGACTTGTAGAAGACTGAACCTGGACCCACACCTTTCATCATTAACAAAAATTGACTCTCACTGGGTAAAATATTTAAAGTTAAGCATGAAACTATAAAGATTCTTATAGAGAGTGCAGGGGAAACACTTGAAGAAATTGGCTTGGGAGAATACTTTATGAGGAGGACTCCCTAGGCAATTGAAGCAATACCAAAATACATTACTGGGATCTGATCAAACCAAAAAGCTTCTGCATAATCAAGAATACAGTAAGTAAAGCAAGCAGACAGCCTTCAGAATGGGAGAGGATATTTGCAAGTTATGTTTCTGGGAAAGGTTTGATAACCAGAATTCACAGAGAACTCAAACTTATTAATAAGAAAAGAACACGTGATCCCATTTCATTGTGGGCAAGGGACTTGAACGAAAGAGTCTCTGAAGAAGACAGGTGCACAGCCTACAGACACATGAAAAAATGCTCATCATCTTTAATCATCAGAGAAATGCAAATCAAAACCACTTTGAGATATCATCTAACTCCAGTAAGAGTAGCCCACATAATAAAATCCCAAAACTACAGATGTTGGCGTGGATGTGGAGAAAAGGGAACACTTGCCACACTGCTGGTGGGAATACAACCTAATATGTTCCTTTTGGTAAGAAGTTTGGAGAACACCCAGGGATCTTAAAGTAGACCTGTTGTTCAATCCTGTAATTCCTCTACTAGGTGTATATCCAAAAGACCAAAGATACAACATACTTCATGCAACTAACCCACTGTGTATAGCATACATTAGGAGATTGATAAATTCTTTCCTAACTTTAGCTGGATAAAAAATTCTGTTTTATTCCTTTCCTTTGCTCCTTCCTTCCTTCTAGACAAGCTGGAGTACAATAGCATGATCATAGCTCTCTATAGCCTCAAACTCCTGGGTTCAAGTGATCCTGCCACCTTACCCTCCCAAAGTGTTAGGATTACAAGCATGAGCCACCACATCTGACCTGTTATTTTTTTTTCTGACCTTTTCTTAGTTGTATAATATTGTCTCTCTCTGTGTGTGTGTAACACAGAGAGATAGGGAGAATATGTGTGAGTGTGTCTGTGTATTGTTTACTTGGCTGATAAAGAAGGCACAAGAGAGGTAAATCAGGACTTCATATTTCTTAAATATTTACTTAAATGTCTCTATCAAAATCTTAATTCTGGATCAGTGTCAGTCATTATTTCCAAAGTGTTTTCACAAAGTCAGAACTTTAGGGTTAACTTTAACAGCTGACCAATACTTAAAATGATTCATTTCTCTCTCATTTAAATTTCAAAGCCAATTCTTTGGTTAGCATTAAAGTTAATAATATTAACATCATTCATCTGTTACTTTATAATTTTTGAAATATACTCACTTATCTTTGGATCTTCACAACTATCCTGAGAATTAATCAAGGCAGATATAATTATTCTAGCATCACAGATAAAAACACTGAAATCTATAGAGATGAAATAATATAGCCAATTTTCATGGAGTTAGAAAGTTTGGACTATGGCAAATCTTAGACATGGCTTAGACTAATATGTAGACATGGCCAATACAAGGGTTCTAGACCTTTTAATGGAGACCCTATTCCCCTATCTGTTATATAGATGTTTCAATTTCACTGAGAGTACCAGGAGCTACAGGTCATCAAATCCCATAGGTTTATTTTCTAAGAAGAAAAAAATGAGTGATTGTGTGTGTGTGACATAGCAATACAGAAATTCAATACAGAAAAAATTTAAAATAAATAAAAACTATAAAGGAATACAAGTAAGGGGAATCAACTCTTTAGTAAAAGGCGAAAGATTTGTACGATCTGGAGAGAAACCAGAGTATTGGAATCAACTCTTTAGAAAATCATCTAAACTAAAATAGTTCCCTGTAGATTTGGAATCACCAGTTTTGAAACTTCAAACCAGGCTGGATTGGCCTTCCCCAAGGAAGGTGCTTCTTATTCCTGATTTCTATGACCTGAGCCAATCAGAGGATAAGCAACCTCTAAGAATGGAGTTCTGATTTTCTGAATAAAGCCACTTAATCCTGGGGGGCTACCAGAATTGAGTCAAGGTATGAGTCAAATAGATATTTCAATATTGGTCACTAAATCCCAATGTGTCAGTCTGAAAACGGGAGCCAAAATTCTAAGCCAAAGAAGTATAGGTAACCTAGGGAATCAATGAATGGGAACATGTCTAAGTAAATTATAGGTCACTCTCATGAACAGATTGCTTGCATTTTAAAGAGCTGAACAAGCAGACATCAGTAGAACAGGCCTGATTTCTTTGCTGCTTTCTTCAAAGGAATTGCTTTTTAAAAGCCAATGAAATAATAGGTATGAAATCATTGTGAATTACTGTAGTTATGGGAGGGATTCAAGAAGCACTAATAGGATGTTTCTCTGGTGTTGTGATGGATAGAAAGAGATGGATGCTAAAAACTCAAGTGAAAGAAATCATTTACTGAACATGCAAGGGTTTTAAATGCATCATCTCATTCAAGCCTTGGGATAACCCTGTGGTAGGTCCTATTTCTATTATCATTTTACAGATAATGAAATTGAAGTTGGAGAGATTAAGTCACACAGATGCTAAAAGGTAAAGCTGATTTTCACTCTTTGTTCTGGATCTTGTGGGTTTATGGTCCTTCTTTCCCTGTGGTTGAGCATAGTCCATTTTAAGAGAAGTGTTTGTGAGTTGGAGATGGGTTTTCATGGAGGGTCAGATTCCCCTGAAGGTCCATAAGTAAGGATGGGAGAGGGGCTGAGACTCAGACACCAACATGGGCAATTTCCTAACAGAAACGGAAGTTGAACATCTTGCAGAACAAGAGTGAAGGCCTGTGTCTCAAAATGGAGCCCACAGACTGAGGTCAGCTCAGCTTCAGAAATCACACAACCATTTCCTTGTTTAATGGGATTAGCTCTTCCAGGTCCACTTCTCATAATGGGATTTATAGGCACTCTATGGGCTCCTGACAGGCATGTGGGCAAAACCTGAACATAGCTGCAGATTTCTGGTCCTCCCTCCTTTTCTTGGGATGAAAATAAGCCTGTAAGTTTGCTGTTGGCAAGGAAGGAGAGTGACCTATCTGAGGGCATTGTGCCAATCGGGAACTTACAAAGTAGGGTGGAGTCAAAAAATTACTGGCTATCTGGAGGAGCAGTCTCAGCAAACTCTCCATTGTCCCTGCTGCTCTGTGCTCCTCATTCCAAGTTCAAAAGTCCAGGGTTATGAGCCATGGTTATGGTGCCCCGTGAACTAGGTCTTCGTTATATGACTGGGCTCAGCCAGTCAGATTCACAAAAGCCTTCCCTAGATCTGGGTTTGAAAGTTGAAAACAGAGAGCAGCAGGAAGCACACAATTCCCCTGGCCTTCTTTGGAGGGGGCACATTTCATGGGTAAGAAAAATCCAGGGACTATCATGTTAAAGTGACAATAGAATCTTGACATGGCAAAAAGAACAATGACTCTGCCATTTACTATCGCCATGACATTAAACAATTTCTTTATCTTGTTCCATCTCAGTTTTCTAAATGGGAATAATATTGTCTACCAATAGTATTATTGAGAAGATTAAATAACATTAGATTGGGTGTTTGGGGGGACATAAAACAAGGTGTTACCTCTCCTTGCAAGTATCACTGGAACCCCACTTCCCCTCTCTCTGTGAGGGAACCAAGTGGGCCCATGGTTCATGAACTCCATGTGTTTTGGTAAGGAATCCCTAGGAATCTTTAAGAACACGGGCATTCAACCAGACTCATGAGGTTCAAATCCTTGCTAATCCTCATACTACGACCTGTAGGTAGCCTTGGACAAATTACTTAATTTTCCCATGCCTCAGTTTCTCCCTCTTGAAATGGCAATAATGAAAGTATCTACCACTTAGGATTACCATAGAATTTAAATTTGATAAAAAGTAAAGCACTTAGACTAGCTTAACATATAATAAGGATTCAAGAAATGTTAGGTAGTATTCACTCAACCAACATTTATTTATGCCCAGGTGCTGTGTTAGGCTTTGGGGTAGCAAGGATGAATTAGACACAACTAGCCCTTAAAGAGCTCACAGACCTTTGGAGCAGAGCTACCTAACCCTGAGCTAGAGCCCCTTCTGCTTGTGCTACAACTCCTAAAGTTCTCTTTGCTTATATTATGGCCACTGAGTGTTCCCTCAGCTGTCCACTTCTCTAGCAGCTGCTCTACTTTTTCTAAATTCTATCTGCAAACATCTCCCAGCCAGACTCTTCTGAGCCAGGTCTTTTGTTTTTGTCCCTCCCTTTGGATACTGGAAACAGAGTCCCTTGAGGCTGTGTACTTACTAATCTTACAAGGCTGTAATAACTATATAATAACTTCCCCTACAAGAGAAAGAAAATAAAAAAACCCACAAGTATTAATCACATTAGTAGGATTTAATTCCCTAATATTTAATTGCTTAATTTCCCAAGGTTATATTTACTTTTGATTAAATTCTTTAAGTTCTAAATCTATGCAAAATATGTTCCAAGACTTTTTCATCTTTTTATGTTAATGAATAGTTAAAAGAACAAAATTGTTTGCAATCAAATAATCAACATATCCCCCCCTCACCCCCAAAAACTAATTTTATCATTCCCTAGCATTTATTTCAAAGATCATGGAACGACTATGTTTTAAATGTATAGAACTTTACAGACTTTTCACATATATAGACAAGTTTTGCAAGCAAATGGGTTCCCAAGACAGCTGTTACTGATACGTTTCCATCTTTAGAAGATGGTGCCTATTCAGACTGTGGACACCTTTGTTGCATATTTTACTCTGGGGCTTAGGAAGTGACAGGTACTCACTCTGTGTATCATTTCATTCTCCCTTCTGGAGAGACAGCCATCTAGGAGTCCAGGCCTCAAAATTTTAGGGATGAGTGTCAAGCTGAGGGACATGGTGATGACAGCCTTCCTTATCTGCAGCCAAAGATGGGGGGGTAGAGATACCTGAGTGCAGAGAAAGGAAGCCGTGACAATAGACCCCAAATTTCCTGGAAAATGGTACTAGGCTGGAAAAAGTAAAACAGGATTAAAGGAAAAGGAAGGGGAAAGAGAAATTGAAGTTGGGACAGGAGATGCAGGGAAAGGAAAAGGAACCATTTAGTGGAGAGAAAGATTGGGAGAGAAAGAAAGGAGGCAGCAAAACTGAGAAAGGGAGAGAGAAGGAGAGCTGGTGGGAAGTCTAGAAGGAAAAGAGAACCCAGGAGGAGAGCAGGGTGGGAAATTCAGGACTACAGGGTTAGTAAACAAGGTTCACACCAACACACTCTGCAGCATTTTAACAGGTCCACAGCCCCCCCCCCCACTTCCCTCTGGCCTCATAGGACAAACAGTGCCTCCCTCAAAGGCTTGGGACAAATGAAATGAGAATGTGAACCTAACCTAGGGCATCAAGCACAGTCCCTACCAGGACAGATAGGCAGGCACTGAAATGAAAGGCAAATGAAACCCCCGGTTTGTCACCTGGTCTCAGTTTCCCAATCTGTTAAACAACTCCTCTGATCCTCAGTAGTCAAAAACTAAGACTGCCAGGATGGCGGCAGGAATGGGAACAAAGATGAACATAACAAGGATTTTGTCCTTGGAGAACTCGAAGTCAAGTAGGAAAAAAATGCTGGCATGCTACAGCACGTTGAGGTCTGATTCAGGAGCAAGGACCGAGTAGGGAGCTTTTAATGCCACCTGCAGAAGTTGTGGAGAGTTCCCAGAGGAAGGGATGTTTAAACTGAGATATGAAGAAAGAATAGAAATATTCCTATTTGGTGATGACACTCTCCAGAATCAACACTGCCTTATTGAAAGTGTACTGAATCTTTTTTTTTTTTTTTCACCTGATGGAAAAAAGAAAAAAAAGAAAAAAAGAAAAGAAAAGAAAAACAAATTTCAAATGTAGAAGGGCAGGGCAGGGCTTTTTACCCACAGCTAATGGAAGACACAGAGCGTCACAGAAACAGTAGTAGCAAAGGTGGGTGGAGGCAACGAAGAAGTCAGAGGGAAGGGGCGGCAGCTGGAGTCAGGTTTGAAGAGCATTGTGTGCAGACTGTGAAGTTGTATTTTACTGCCCTTGGGTCTCTCCAAAGGTTTTACATAGAAGACTGATGCACTCCGATTTGGTTATGTAGAAACCACTCTGGAGCTGTGGGTCAGAGTGGCTGCTTCTCGCTGCAGAGCCATCAGCTATTCTGTTCATCCAGAGAAGGCCTGATAAATTCTGCAAGAAAGCAGTGGCAACAGGCCTGAGAAGATGGGAAAAATCAAAGTGGGGTCAAGCCGTCAGGTCCATGCCCCAAATCCACACAGACGGGAGGACCCTCGTTTTAATGGAGGAGGCTAGAAGGTCCTCGTGAGTTCCTGAGAAACTTGTGACCGGTGGGTGGTCATTTGTCCCAGTCTTTTTTTTTTTTTTTTACCACCACTACTCCCTCCAGATGATTCTTACTTTCTTGAGATAAGAACAAAAATGAGTGCTTTATTTATCAACATTGGTTAACACTGTATTTATTAAGCCATTTAAAGAAGTCACTGTATATCTTAGTTGTTTGTTTTTAGGTATGATGCATAATTCATTACTAGCAAATGCTTGGAGAATGAAGCTGCTCCAGATGAGAGAAATGTATTAGGATAAACATACTTTTGCAACAGAAGTTTCTATTGGACTCCTAGGCTGAGCCTCTGAAGCCCGACTAGTCGAAGGACTGTACCTTCATAACCTTCCCAACCAATGCGTTCCCATTTTATGTGGACATCTGATCTTTAGGATATGGCTTTCTGGGCTGATTTCTGGTGACACCTACCAATCCACGTTATCCAGTGGGCTCACTCATTCAGCATTGGATCATCTCAGCGATGAAATGAGAAGAGTTGATAAATCTGATGTTTGTCGGAGAATTTCCGTCACATGGAAGAAGCATAGGGACAGTCTTGCTCTGTGTAGGTCAGAGGTCACAGCAACAACCAATGGGTCCAAGTCACCTGGAGCAGATTTTAGCTCTTTCTCAGACAGATTAGGGAACAAGAAATCTGGCAAGCAGGGAACAGATGGTGCTATTATGCAGAATAGGCTGTGCTTTTACTGAGCACCCACTGCGTTCCAGCCACTGGGCTAGGACTCTCAAAGCCATTTTCTCTTGGAAACCGTACACCTCCTCTATGGATTATGGACATAATCCCCACTTCGCAGCTAAGCAGCCAATGCTCTAAAGGTTAAATGACTTACCCATGGTCACACAGAAGATAAATAAACGATAGATCTAAGATTTAAGTCCATACCCCACGCCTCAAACTGAGATTGTTGCTTCCCTGGTAAGTGTTTATCTGGCCTGTCATTGGAAGTACAGGCAGAATGACCAAATGCCTCGGAAGCTAGAGAAAAGACTCTGTTTTGAACAGGACATCAATCCAGATGAGCCCAGACCTTCGTCCTAACCCTGAGTATCTCCAATTCATAAGCAACAAAATGTAACTGACAAGAACACACGACGGAGTCCAGAAATCCGAGAAATGATCACAGTAACTAAAGTTATCTGTAATATGAATCATTTTTTTTCTTTAAAAAAGGAAAGAAAGCAGAAACCTCAAGAGGAAGTACATATTTTATAAAACATTTTTCATCACCCAAAGTTCTGTTTTAGGTATTCTTGCATGTTTTCATGCTGAAACCTATTTGCAAATTATTTTCTCACTTTTTTTTCCACATGAAATGTACCCTCGATTATATGACAAGAAATTATATGGTGCTAATAATTTATTTAAAACCAGATCCATGTCTCACATTCATTCTGTGTTGTGAAATCAAGTAGATGCAGAAGGGGGGTTTTTTCTCTCTGAACTTTCTGACCACCTCTATTGTGGAAGGGAGAGTAATAGCAGGTATCGAGGGTGCCAATTATGTGGTGATGTTCAAACCCGCTGGAGAAAAATCTATATGATATTTTAATGCTAGTCAAACAGAGCGATGAAGTTTAAATTAGCTTCGAGCTACTAAAAATTCTAACTATGGCTCTGCCTTCATTGTATGGGAGGGTGAAAAATAGCTATACAGAAAAATACATGTCTATCTTCTCCGTGGATAGGCTGCCTGGCGCCTCGTTCTTTTGCTGATGTGCAAGGCTCCATTTTTGTTTGTTTGTTCGTGCTTCGATTTTTCATTTCTTCTTTCACTTCGGTTACTCTCCCTCATTGCTCCTGCTGACTGTGTCTCCTCCTTTCTTTCTATCATTTTATCCCCTACTTTCTTGTGTATGAATGCATCTGTCAGTTTCATAAGAATCAAAGAATGTTAGAATGCAGAGGCTTTAGGTAAAAAGAAGGGAAAGAAGAAGAAGAGGAGGAGGAAGAGATGAAGATGACTTTGGGGGAAAACAAAACAAAACGCATCCCACCCCTCATGGTATAGTTAGGTGAGGGAGTTGGAGGGCAGGAGGGCTGAGGGCTAGAGAGAGGATGCAGCTCATTCAAGGGCACCTAACAATTTTATAAGGGAGTTATTTATTGACCCAGGAGTTTATTATAGAGAAAAGGAGTTTGGATTAGAATCCTTACCTCCATAGACTTCATCCATAATTACAAAAATCCTAGTGTAATAATCGCACTTTCCAAAAAAGTGTTTTTCTTTTTAAGAAAAGTATTGGAGCAGATCCAAACCTCATGCAACCTCATCAGAAGATGAGGTAGGCACCACTGATAAGGAACGCCTCTATGTAAGGATGTGGACGTGGGGGAGGCTAGAGAATGTGTTTAATGAGTACTTCCCGTGGGGCAGACGCATTCCCATGTCATTTAATCCCTGGTCGGCCCTACCACTAAGTATTTATGTCACTGTTCCATAGACCAGGAGCCTGAGGTTCAGAAAATTCAACTGGCCACAAAGCTGGAGAGTGACTGAGCTGAAATGAAGCACTGTGGAAAGCCCATGTCCTCTGTGAGATGGGGCCAGGCCCTCAGGTGTCCCAACAGGCCCTTGGAGGAGGTGGGGCTGACGTATGAACTTTTAACTCAGAACACTTTCTAGAGCATGTCAGGAAATAATTCTTGGAGGCTGGTGAGATCGCACCAAGGGACGGCAGAGTTGGCAATGATTTGTTGTGAATAGCGATGCTCATACCAGGAGGGTTGACTAGACAGGCAGGGAGGAAGATCTCACCAAGGGACGACAGAGTTGGCCGTCCAATTTGTTGTGAATAGTGATGCTCCATACCAGGAGGGTGGACTAGACAGGCAGGGCAGAAGAAAACAAGTTGAACTTAGGAAGTTAGGTATGGTTCGCTTTGAAAATACGGCTACACAAATTAGAGTTTAAACTTTAAAGTGTCTGGATGGTAGGATGGTAGACGATGTCTTCAATTATGTGTGTGTGTATAAAGTACCTTCTCTATTTTTATAAAAATTGAGCAATATAGAAAAGTACCCCCAAATGGTGAAAATCATCCAGCATGCCACCACCAAGTGATAATCATTAATAATGGATAGGTGTCAATCTTTCCAGACGTTTTTCTTGGCCAAGAAACAAACTCATGTCATTTTTTGTATTGTCCAATAATCTCTATTTTTTCTACATATCATGTGTACTTATTTTATCATATATGAAAATTTTTTAATCGGAAAACTTATTTGGGACTAGGTGATAAAGAAATTTGGTATTAGTAGGCTTAGGGTGTTGGTCATCTATCTGACATGTCTGTCTGACCATCTGTCCCCAAACTTGTTCTCCTTCAAAAAGGACTAGAAATGAAAGAATAAGACATTTGGACTTTATTGGTACACAATTGGGAGCCCACTGAAGAATTTTGAGCAGGTGTGAAATGAGCCAATTAACAAATTAGAAAGATTCCTCGAGCACAATGTTCTCAAAATTTAGTCTCTGGAACACCAGCATCAGGGACTTCTTAAACATACAAATTCTCAGGCCTTACTCCAGACTTACTAAATGCAAGACTGTAGGAGCTAGGGCTCAGAAATCGAATTTTTGACAAGGCCTCCAGTGATGCCAATGCATGCTAGAGCTTTCATACTCCACTCAAGCGGTATTTAGAGTACCTTGGTGGTGGGAAGGGTAAAATCCCAACAGTCATCAGATGAGATGTGCTGGGAAACGTCTCAGGTATGGCTGTTAGAAGCCCAGCACTGGGCTGCCCAATATCAGGTCTGGTTGAGCGGCTGGTAGTATGCCCTGAATTATCCTCCACCATCTGCATGTATATATTGCCAAAGCAGGACTTAATTGTTTTCTTTAAGGTAAATATTTCTCAGAAAAGGGCAGGCTTTTAATAAATTCATATGAAAAATTAGGTTTGTCTATTTATTCCTAAATCTAAGCACTTGCCTTCTTGTACATGTTAATATTAAAAATACATTTAAAAACATCCCCAGCTTATCATCCAATATCTTCATGTTTCTAGAAAGAGAATATGGTTATATGTGCATGCTCTTTCTCCCTTTTATTTATTTTTTTTCAGTCTTCTAAAAATGGAAGGGTGTTAGGATCAATTTTGAGTGCTTCATCAGCTCTGATACAGGAGCCCTGATTTTATGTTGGAGATTACTTCCGCAGGTCCCCTCCCCCAAGTTGAAAGATGACATTGTTCACCACAACGATTCCCCCAGGATTCTCCCACGTCATGCCTGCCAAGCCCCAGTGACAAGATATAGGGGGCAGTTAGACTATTACATACTTTTCCTGCCACTTTCAATCAAGCCTAATGCAATCAGAAACACATGACTACATCAACACATCTCCTTTAATCAAATGTGATTAAGTCAGTCATTAGTTTTTCAAGACAAATAAAGGATACAAGTGCTTGTATTATAAATGTAACCGCCCCCCTTCTTAAGTGATTTGTTCAAAAAGAAGCCCCCCTAGAACAGAACTTAGGACCCCCAGAGGCCTTTGCATTTTTCCTGCTGGTGTTTATTGTAATGGCAGGCTGGATCCGTACACACAATTTCTTCTTGCCTGTCCCCACCCCACCAAAACCCCCACATTGTCAAGCAGAATTTGGCTTCAGCTTGATCAGAATGATTTCATTATCCCATTGTTACCATTATGACTTGGGCAATTAGTAGTTTATAAGTATAAATTTATGGCAATCTGTGATCCAGGCGCATTGGCAGTAGTCAGGGCATAATAAAAACCCAATCAATTTCTTTCATTTAATATGTAGGCTGTGACCCTAGTTTTGATTAGAACTCTTAGCTATTTCATCTTTAAATAAAAAAAAGAATGTCTTCAAGCAATTATATGGTGTGTTAATTGGATATTCCTTTTTATCTCTTATACTACTGAATGCATTGCTAACGAAATCCTTGTTTTCTCCTTCTGTCTCATGCTCAGTAATGTTTCTTCACCCTCCCCCCCGACTCTCTTACTGTCTTTGTCTCCCTGCTTCTGGGTCTCCACCTCATTCTTTTCTTGTACCTCTCTGTTGTGAATGCTCACTGGCTGCACAGAACTTGGCTGAAATGCAAGGGGCTCTGTGTGCCCTCCTTTCCACCTCCCTTCCCTACCTAGGAAGCCACCATTCTCACTGAGTTCTGTGTACCCCAGTTTCCATCAGAACCCTCAGGCATTAAGAAGCTGAAGTCACCAGATTGCCTAGAAGGCCCAGCACACAGTGGGTCCTTAATAATCAGCAAATAAATGGGTCCCCCCTTCTGTTCCCTGTGTATCATATTATCATCCTCTTTTAGAGAATACTTTGCTAAAACCACCTCTGTTTTTCCAGAGCAAGTATTTCCTTGAAGGATCTACAATCTCAAGTCTATACTCTGAAAAGGGCAGGATCAGGAGCAAAAGAGGGCCCTAGTCCTGCTGACCGGGAGCCCAGGTCTGCCATGCAATTAAGCTGACATAAGCTACCACCTAGAAAGTGGGCTTTGCGGTTGTTATTTCTTATTTCTTTATCAACTACTTCTATAGCACCGAGGG
The DNA here is from genome assembly GCA_963574575.1 of Galagoides demidoff. Lineage (NCBI taxonomy): Eukaryota > Metazoa > Chordata > Mammalia > Primates > Galagidae > Galagoides > Galagoides demidoff. The sequence continues at coordinate 14,317 of CAUYQV010001575.1, read as the reverse complement.
ACTCCTTAACAATTGTTCCCTGAATCCTATGGTTCCCTTTTGTTTATTTGTCTTCTGTCTTTACTTCTGTGAAGCACATTTTGCAGGAGCATCCTGAGAAAGAGTACACAGAGTATGTGGGAGACATACTATTTTTTTGAGATACTGTTTGTCTGAAAAGACAGTCATCTCTCAGTATATGCAGAGGATTGGCTCCCTCCCACACCCCCATGCCAAATTCCGCAAATATTCACATGCTGTAATCAGCCCCGTGGAACCCGAGCATAAGAAAATCAGCACGCCACATACTCGGGTTTGGCATCCTTTGAATACTGTATTTTCAATCTGCATTTTGTTAGAGGTGGAATCCTTGGATACATGTTGCTGACTGCATTTACTGAAAAATTTCCATACATACGTGGACCCACACAGTTCAAATCTGTGTTGGTCAAGGATCATCAGTTGAATGGTCCCCTCCCCCCCATCCTTGGTTTTGCTTTTGGAAATTTAAGTTACAAGTGATCAATCACAGTCCCAAAATAAGTGAGTATAGTATCGTGAGATACTTTGAACAAGAGCGTGGGAGAGAATAGTAGTTATTGTTACTGATCTCTTACTGTGTCTAATTTATAAATTAAACCTTATCATAGGTATGTACGTACTCTTGTGCTACTAAATGCATTACTAAAGAAATCCTTATTTTCTCTGACTAGGAAAAAACATAGTAAGTAGAGGGCTTTCTATTATCCACAGTTGCAACTATCCACTGGGGGTATTAAAATCTGTATCTCCTACAGATAATGGTGAACTATTATATCTTCATTCTGTCCTTATATGTTATGATCATTTGGTCGGAATTCTAGGTTATAAATTCTTTCTCCTTAGACTTTTCCAGGCATTGCTGCAGGAATCCTGATGACCTTCCTGTTTCCAGTCCTCAGTAGGTAGGTTCCTCCCCCTTCTCCCACAACTCCTGTAGGTTTTAGAATCTTTCTATTCTCAATCCTGAGACTTCATAATGAAGGGCATTTATGTGAGCCTTTTTGATGGTTTATTTCTCAACAATCCCATAAATACTTGTGATCTGGAAACCCATTCTTTAATTGTGAAAAAAATTCCCATATTATGTTTCCTGTTAATTTCCTCTCCTCTCTCTTCTCTGTTTTCTCTGTAGTTCTTATTAACCGAGTCTTAGATGCCCATTTCCTTTCCAATCTCTAATTTTCTTACCTTCTTCTCTTTTACTTTCCATCTGTTTGTTTTGTCTTTTATTTCTCACCTTTACCTTCCAACCCCCTTACTGAATTTTTTTTTATTATTCTTACCATATTTTTAAATTCTAAAATATTTTCCTTCTTTTATGACTCTCTTGTTCCTAGCATCCTGTTCTTGTTTCAAATCAATAATTTTTCTTTTCTGTCCAAGACTTTTGACACAGACCTGCCTTACCTGTAAGATGATGTTCTGATTGTGGCATTCTGCCTGAGCCACCATCTTTCTTGGTTCATATTCTAATCCTTTGAGAATCTGGAAATGATTGAAATTCCTTTCTGATGTGGACCATAAACTGATGCTACATAAGGGCGCCAACTGTGTCTGTCCTATTTACCATTATGTTCCCTGTACTTTACACAATCCCTACTGTCAGGAGATATTCTATCAATATTTGGCAAATGAATGAATGAATGGTGCAAAAACAGGGGTCCCCTGATTTTAACAAAATACCAGATAAAAATAAAAGAGGGGGCTTTCTAATTCTTGTGTTTTCACAGCCATTCAGCAGCGCTTGATGTGATAAAACAATTTCAGAGTGAGTGTGTGGCCCCGTCCTCAAGTCTGCCTAATGGAAATAGAATCCTCTAAGAAACTGCAGAAGCAGGAGAGGTGTTTAACAGGGCTGCCCAATGAGCTCATTTATAATGTTAACAAACCAAATTCCTGAACAAGCTCAGAGGCCCCTACTGGACCTATCAGCCAGGAGAGACAGCTGTCGGTCAGAATTCATAGCTGGCATGTGCCTGCCCTGAGGGCCAGCCTGGCCAGGGGGGCTGGGTGGAAGTAGGAAGATAACAGAGATAAATCTAAATTCATTCTGGAAGCAGTCACACTCAATGACATATTCACTGACTTCTTCAACAGCTCATTTGATAATGTTCTCTCTGCACTATTCATTTTTCTGAAAGATGAAAGCAGGCTGAGGATCTCATCTGCTCGCTGATGCAGGGAAAGAATTCGAAATTAGCACACACACATGCACGCATGCACATATGCTCTCTCTCACACACACATACACCAATGGAAAGGAGGAACTGGTGGGGGAAGGAGTAAATGTTCCCCTGACCAGTTTAGTGGTTGGTCCTGACACAGGAGACCCAGCAGCTTGGTGTGTGGTCACCTTTAATTAGCTATGCATTATAATTCAACAGTATGCCAATGGGCAGATGGAAGGCTCAGTGGGGGTAGGGGTAGGCATTTATCATGGCCATTAATTGCTTGAAGAATGTTAACCTCTTCAAGGGGCAAGTCATGACTTGAAGTGGGAGGGGAAAGAGATCAGTACTGTAGGGTTAGATGCTACTTTCTTTCTCCATGGGTTTCAAGTTCCACTGTTCCCAGGACATAAAATAATAGGTATTTGTTCATTGCTGATCATTGTTTAGGGTCTAGGGGTGCAAGACAAAATGAGACACGGGCTGAACTTTCTGGTACCACCTTCCAGTGAGGGAAACAAAAACACTGACCTTCCAATACAGACAGTAGTTGGGTTCTTTGTTGGTACCCACTGACAGAAATGCCACCATTTAAAAAAATCTGATGCTCTCTCATGGTTTCTTAATTAAATGAATGTTGTGTGGTAGAGCCCAAGGAGTACAGGCTTTACAATCAGGAAATCTGGGTTTGAATCTTACATTCTATTTTATAGCAGTAGGACCAGGAGCAGTTGACTTTGTATGTTTTAGTCATATCTTCCTCCTTGGTAAAATGGTCTCAGTGGAAAAAAAAATTCTGTAAAATAACATAAAGTGGTTCACTCTGAGCCAAATATGTATGACCATGGGCCAGAGAACATAGTCTCAAAAGGTCTTAAGAAAATGTGCCTGAGGCAGCTGGGTTGCAGTTTGGTTTTATACATTCACAGAGACAGGAATTATAGATAAAACCATAATTCAATACCTAGAAGGTATACATTGGTTCAGTCCAAAAAGGTGAGACATCTTGAAGTGGCAGGGGCTTATAAATCATAGGTGGGTTTTAGGGATTCTTTAGCTGGCAATTGTTTGAAAGTGTTAAGCTTCGTCTAAAGACCTGGAGGCAGTGGAAAGGGATGCTTGAGTTAAAATGAGGGGTCAGCTAGAATGCCTGAGTTCAGATAAAGGAGTCTTCTGCCATATGATACTAAATCAGGCTGGAAAGCAAACCACATTACACTGGGTTCATAAAAACCCATTTAATGAGAATTTGTCACTTGTAGGCATGACTTATCAGGCTTCTTAGAAAGGAATTTGGATAACAGGGAAAAAAAAGGTTAGAGTTCAGTCCTCAGTGGAGGTAATACAGCCTAAATTTCAGGATTAAATGTCATGATGATCAAAATATAAAATGCCTGGTGGGGAGGGGCTCAGTAAGCCCCCACTTAAAGGATACAAAGTAGGAGTATATGGCATACCTCCTCGTAAAGTAACCTAATCTTATGTACCTTTATATTAATCTGAAATAAAAATAAACAAAAACAAAGTATAAAGTGCTTAAGCTAACTAATGGCAATGTGCTCATCCCCCTACCTTGGCAATTAGGGGTCCCCTAATTGCAGAGGTGAGGAAATGACCCAGAGGTTGGGGCAGGATATGGAAAGAGAGTCCTTTCTCCTCACTTACAAAGGTGGTACCCTGCACACAAAGATTTTCCTAAATAATCAAAGCTCCAAGGATTGTGACATACATTAGTTGCTTGTTAATTAGATGAAACATATTCTTGATCAAATTGTGGGTAAGTGCTCTTAAAGAGGGTTGACCATCCAAATAAAGAAGTGCATGTGTGTGTGTGTAGGAAGGGGTAGGGGGTTTGAATGTAGAAACAAACCAGATAGCAACTTAAAAAAAGACAAACATTTAAGAGGCTCAAAGCAGATGAGAAATAACCCTAGCAATCCTTGAGCCAAAGTTTAGATGGCCACAGCAATTTTTTAAAAAATTCCTAAAACTGCATATATAGACTAGTTAGAAGCATATAAAAGGTCAAGCAAGTGCCCATTGCCAGGACTTACACTGAGTAGCAACTCTGTCAGGTACTACTTCCTTTTGCAAGTTCACCAGGCAACCCATGCACTGACTTAGGGGTAGTCTTTACATATAGTGGAAAAGCCATCTCTGCGTTCCCAAGGTAACATACATCTACATGTATTCATCTTCTTTCTTCTTCTGTTCTTCACAATGATATCAATCACTTTATACCTAGAATTCTGCTTACTGGAAACCACAAATCCATTTGGGGGGAGGAAGAAGGGAAAGAACAAGTATAAGGGAAATGTGTATTATTTTTCAAAATATAAGCACCAGCACTTGGCAATAAGCAGCAATAGTGGCAGGAAGGTGGAGGGAAGAGGAGAGGTTGGCATTAGCTCCCCTCAGAGCGGAGAAACAAGGCAGTGTTCACCAAAGCTCTGGGGAGCATAAGCAGGATCCTTACAGGTAGGTCCTCACAACTAGATATGGTTAGTTGCAGGGGAGTCTTGTTGACCTCCATCCACAGAAGGAATAACATGCAGAAACATGGATGAGAGTTGACAACCAGACCCAGAATGCATAAGCAGTCTACAGAATGCGTTGGGAGGGAACACATTTCCCAATGAGAAAGCTCTGAACACACACTCATTGTACTCATTACTTACTGAGGCCATGAGCACTCACTGAGTAGAGGGAAGACTAAGGAGATCCCTAGCAGAGGCTACAGTGTCCAGTCCTACCCAGTGCTGGAGGATAGGTAGGCATGAACCTCGTAGCTCATAGCCACCTGGAGATCACAGATTGAGGAATTTGTCTAAAGCAGTGGTTTTCAACCTTCCTAACGCTGCGAACCTGTAACACAGTTACTAAGGGTTGCAACCCATAGGTTGAGAACCACTGGTTTAGAGCAACTTTAGTAACTTCTGTCTCCAGGAAGGGACCACCCTTCTCCTTCACAGAACTCTTCTCTAAATATCTGATCCAAAAAGCAATGTATTCTCAGTCAAGACCAAGCTACATTCAATTCTTCCACTTTTCTAGAGTCTAGGCCTCTGGTTCCCTTTGGAACCTCAACTTCAGGTTAATTTCCAACATGAAGACTAGGCAATTTCTCAGGATCTAACCCTGGCTCAGGCCCAACCTCATAACCTCCTGCCAGCTTGGCTGACCCTGGGGGACAGGGTGAAAAAAGGAGCTATGGTGGCTGCTTGGTTTATCTCTCACAGATCCACTGTGCAAACCCAGTTAGGTCAGTACAACACACATATATTGAGGGCGTCAACTGTTCCAGGCACTGGATACACATTTGTGTGGTCTAGGTGATAAGGTTATAGTGGGTTAAGAGCAAAAGAAACAAACACCTATACTACATTACGAGTCATGTGGAATAAATACAAGGAACAGGTAGAGTACAGAGAAGAGAAGGCTTAATTTAGCTGGGTAATGCAGAAAGTTACAGAAGATGCTGCAGAAGAAGTGGCAGTACTGTTACAGGAGTACACCCCAGAGCACTGCTGTGCTGGCTCGGGGTGATAATCCTTATATTATCAGGAATTTTGAGAGATAATTTTTTTGGGGGGTGGTTTAAATTACTTTAGGTCCATCAAGGATACAAGGAATTAGGTTACACTGTTTGCATTTGGTAGGTAAAATTCCTCTTAAAATGATGTCCTGCCCGCAAGAATTGCACCATATCTCCCTCCCCTCCTTTCTTCTCCCTGCTCCCTCATTCCTCCTCCCCCTACCTTGAATTTATTTGAGCTTTTATCTTATGTGGGTATATGTATATTGTATTAGATAAAAAGTCTCCATATTTTTAATGGCTGAATAGTATTCCATGTTGTACATATACCACAGCTTGTTAATCCATTCCTGGGTTGGTAGCATTTAGGTTGTTTCTACATGTTGGCAATTGTAAGTTGAGCTGTGATAAAAAGTGTAGTGCAAATGTCCTTACGATAAAAGGATTTTTTTTTCCTTCTGGGTAGATACCTAGTAATGATATTGCAGCATCAAATGAGAGGTCTAATTTGAGTTTTTTGAGGATTCTCCATACTACCTTCCAAAAAAGTTGTATTAGTTTGACATCCCATCAACAATGTGAAAATGAGAACCAATTGTTAAACATAGCCATTATTAAAAATTAAATTACTACTCATGCAACCACTATGGAAAACAGTTTGACAGTTCCTCAAAAAATTAAACATAAAATCATGCATGATCCAGCAATTCCACCTTTGAGTATGTACCCAAGAGAATTAAAAAGAGAAACTTGAACAGATGTTTGCCCACCCATGTTCACAGCAATGTTATTCACAATAACATAAAGGTGGGAACAACCCAAACATCCATCAAAGATGCATGGATGAAGAAAATGTGTGTGTGTGAAGGAATAGTATTCAACCTATAAAAAGAAGGAAATCCTACAATATACACCAACATAGATGAATCGTGAGAACATTATACTAAGTTAAATAAGCTAGATAAAAAAGGTGGGTGGTCAACTTACGAAGGTTCTACTGTATACACAGTAGTCAAATTCATAGAGACAGAAAATGGAATAGTGTAGGTCACTATTATAGGGGGAAAGAGAAATAGGAAATTATTGTTTAATAAGTACAGAATTTCAGTTTGGGAAGATGAAAAAGTTCTGGAGATGAGTGGTACAGAAGGCTTTAGGAGGTCAATGTACTTAATGCTACAGAACACTTAAAAAATGGTCAGGATGGTAAATGTTATGTACCTTTCTCCACAATTAAAAGTTAAATTATGAAAAATAATATTCAAACAAGTTACATTAAGTTTAAATTTAAAAAATATACAAACTCAGACCTTCCTAATTATTTCACTACGTTATTTATGCTATTGAGGTTATTTATGTCCCGTGTATCTGATGTTGGAAACGACATGTGATGGTGTGTCCCTACTCTGTGTTCAGTAACCTCATGTCTGTAACTTGATATCAGTCACAGTGGGGACATTTATTCCATGGAAATCCATGCTTTTGGTTTTGTTTTCCCCTAAGAACTCACTGTTGAACATTTACCAACACACTGCTTGGCTGGGGACAGAATTTGGAAAGCTCAGGGTGTATAAATTTTGTACTCTAGAAACTTCAAGAACTTGGTACCACTAAAGTGTGGAGTGCAAGTTCAGATTTGGTGAAGACAAGCAGGGCCAATCATAATTTCAAATTCAGAAGTTGCATTTTATAAGGGTACATATCAAATCTACTAAGCGTAGAGTTATAAATGTCTTAACACAATAATTAAGAAAGTGCGGTGAAGGCTATGTTAACCAGTTTGTTGTAAGTATTTCAAATTGTATATAAAACCAGCACATTGTCCCCCATCAATGCATTATTGCACACAGTTATGATTTAATAAAAAGATCAGAAGTTGGAAACTCCAGTACGTCAGCACTTCAAAACTATCAACTACAATGCTTTATTAATAATAAAAATAATCCATGAAACCCCACAACACAGTTCCAAACATAGTTGTGTATTGACATCCATTGGTGAGAATCTCTGTTGTGGAAGTCCCTGAGAGATTATAAGCAGGGGGTGACTAGGCCACATTTATCTACACATATTTATTTTATTGCAGTAAAAACACTTAACCTGAGATTTACCCTCTTAACATGTGCACAATACAACCTTGTTGTCAATAGGCACAATGTTCGGCCTCAGATCTCTACAACGTATTCATCTTACATAACTGAAATTTTATACATGTTGATTAGCAACTCCCCATTCCTCCCTCTCTCCAGCCCCTGCCAGCCACCATTCTACTCTCTTCTTGGACTCTTTGAGATAACTTATGTAAGTGGAATCACGCAGTATTTTTTCTTCTGTGACTGGCTTATGTCACCTAGCATCACATTCTCAGAGTTTATCCACACTGTCACACATTGCAGGGTTTCCTTCTTTTATGAGGCTGAATAACTTCCATTGTATGGCACTATGGTCAGAATGTTTTATATCACTGATGTTATTATATTTTTTGTTTTGATGTTTCCTTACTGGTTTTTTTTTTCTTTTGTTAAGGGACAATATTTCTGACAAGAATAACACTTGTAGGGAAAATAAACATCTTCATTTCCTCCGATGTGAAGTATTTCTACATGAGGGTTGTGGAGGGCTGACATCTATGGCCACACGGGCACCCGTCTCTTACTTTTGCAGGTCTGCCTCATTCTTTCGCTTCTCATGACAAACCACCTTTCCTATTTACACCTAACCTATCCGATCTCTTAATCACTTAAGGCTTAGGCTCCTACTCCAGCAAGAGTGCTGACCCAAGTCTACTTGTGTTATAGTTAAAATTCCCAAGCAGAGAATGGGAGTGATCCAGGCCACCTCTTTATAGCATCTCCTGGGTCCATTGTCCACCTTGGTGTGTGGCTGCTGGGTCTCTGGCCAAGAGGCACTGCACATAGAGAGAACATGTCCAGAGATGGTTCTGTTTCTGTAAAGGTCTTTAGTTTCTGTTTAGTCTCACGATATGAAAAAATAATATTGCTTTTTCTTTTATCATCTTCAAGTTACAATTTTGTTGTGAATGAAACAATGCTTTTGCTTCCTCCGTGTCCTGGATGAGGAGCTGAGTACATATTAAATTTTCCCACTCATTCTCTTTACTGCTATGATCTTGGATATCAAATCCAGTATTATTGGTGCTATAAATTATTTTTAAATGATCTCCTCTCTCTGTCTGTCTGTTTCTCTTTCTCTCTATATACATGTTATATTCTTACCTAAAACACAAATCTATATTTTGATGATTATTTTTTGTTCCATAGTTATTTTATACTGTGACATCTCAATTCTCGAGTTCCTTACATTATAATTCATATCTTGGATGAAATACTTAAGTTTGAAATACCTCCCCAAGTCCACATTTTTCCCCCAGAGAGGGTTCAAGTGTTACCTGCTGAATCTTTTCAGAACAAAGAATATCTTTCTCTTACATCCATATACAAAAACTTCTTAATTTATTATACAGTAAAACCTCTATAGTTGCCCACCTCCTGAAGTTGCCCTAATGTTCATAGAGCAGACATACCCCACGTGCATGTATCAGTAAGTAGGCCTTGTCCCTTATGTTGACCACCTCTGTATGTTAACCAGTTTGTGATAGTCCTTTGGGTGGTTAACTTATAGAGGTCTTACTGTATATTATTCCACCATAATCTTTCATTTTTTCCCCATCATCCTCTGTAGAAGTAATATTTTTGACTATTGGAATTTAGTGTTTCTGTTTCTGGAGAAGCATTAGGCTAGATCAGTGGTTCTCCACTTCTGGGTCACCACCCCTTTGTAATAATGAAAATACATCGCGGCCTTAAGGAAGTTGAGAACCACTAGGCTAGATTGTTTTGTCTTCTTCCTTTTCAGATGACTGATTTCCTGTCTGTATAGCTACAGTGCTTTATCTCTGAATCTAAAGAAAAATAAGTCAATAGAATAAATCCAGAAGTTTGCTTGTTTTTATTATATATGTCTAGTGTACAATGAGCCCTTTTAATATATAGACTATTTACATGATAAATATTTTTTCTCTTTTGTTCTTCTGTATACTCAATCCTCTCCTCCTGCGATTACCCTGAATATTTTGGACCTCCAGAATCTGATTGCCTTTAAGTTCCTGCCCCCCACACCTCACTTATTTCTTTTTCTCAATTCTTAAATTTATCTTCTGCCTCTGTTCTTTGGAATACATCATCTTTTTATAGACCAGATGAAATGAAATTCAGAAAGAATGTCCATCACAGACAGAGCTTCCATAACAAATTGCCACACTCCTTGTGTGACTGTCACCTTTCCTTATCTTCTAGCCCTGGTGCTTGGTTTTCCCCATTGTCAGTTCTCCTATTGATCACGGTAATAAGAAAATAGAAGGCAGGGGAGAGTTAGACTCATGATCTAGCCATCATGACCTTGACATTTAACTCTTCTAATTCCTGGATGCTGTTTATGGGCAATTCCTACAAAAAAAAAAAAAAAAGCAGAAAGGAAGGAAATGGATTCCATGTGGATGTGAAGGCTGATGAGGAAAACCTGGAACTGACTTGAGTTAAATTCCTACTCCAAGGAACCAAAGGATAGGATTGATTTATAGCAGAGCTGGAAGTGCAGGCTGGATTCATGTGAGTTTCCTGAGAGAGGCACTGCGGGCCAGTGGCAGTTAGAGCAGAGCCCAGGAGAAACAAGTGGAGAAGAACACCCAGTGCCCCACCCTGCATGGGGTCCTGCAGCCACACAGTTTGTACCCAGACCAGCTGCAAAGCCTACAACACAGGCATTCCCTTGACTCCTGCTTTCTCTCCTGTACCTCATATTCAGTTATAACTTGTTCCTACTGATCCCTTGTCCTCAACAATGATAAAGCCCATTCTGATCTCTTTCTAATCTATTGCCACCAACTATAATAGGCTCCATCTGGTCTTCCTACTTATCTCCATGGCTCCCTTCTTTATGTATAATGCTTGTTGCACCCCTTCTCAAATGAGAATTATTTTGATTTTTTCTTATCCTCAGGATACATCCCAATTCTGTATGGTCTGTCCAGCCCTGCTGCATGTGGCTCCACAATCCCCAGGACATCCTCTCGTTCTGTGCACTGCTTTTCACTTCCTTTTCTCAGATGGACGCTGTCTCTTACCCTGGCTTCTACCCCATTCCTCATCTGTTTCCTCTGCCAGAAATACTCCTTAACCCTTCTCTTTGAATGTACTACCAGCTCTTCTTTGACCCTGACTTGGGCCTTCTCTCTACCTTTAACTTTTCATAAACTATACTTCATGGCTCAGCTTTATCCCATAGGTAGCACGCCTCAGAAGGTTTATACAAACTAAGCTAAGGGAATAACACATTGTAGCGGGTTGAATAGTGGCCCTTAAAAGGAAACGTTTATATCACAGCCCCTAGTGAATGTTACCTGCTAGGGGGAAAAGGTCTCTGCGGATGTGATTAATTAACTTGAGATTATCCAAGAGGGTCCTGAATCCAATAACATGCATATTTATAAGATAGACAGGAGAGGAAAAACCATAGACACAAAGAAGAAAGGGAAGAAACAGAAAATGAAGCTTTATGGTCATAAACCCGGGAAGCTGGAAACTATAAGAAGCCCAAAAAGGAAAGGAGTCTCCCCTAGAGCCTCTGGAGGGAATGTGTGCCCAGTGGCATCTTAAATTTAGACTTCTTATCTCCAAACTTTGAAGAGATAAATTTCCATTGTTTTAAGCCACAGTCTTTGGGGCAATTTTTTAATGGAAGTCCTGTCTGTAATGAACATTCTTTTTGAATTTCATTTCATCTGGTTTTTAAAGAGAAGTAGTTGGAGCCCAGTGTCTGACGTTTTCTTCTCTCCTCATTCTCTTGTAAGGGAAATCTGAGCCCACTTTCTTGGCAATTACCTTGGATATTTATGCAATTTTATTGGATTAAGAAAATTCCCTTTCCACTATTTCTTTCTTTCTGTCTAAACCAAGGATCTGTTCTAGTCCAATGATTGGCATGTTACGTTTCTTAAAGTTACCTGTCTCTCCTTTTCTCTTTCCCCCATTCTCTCTCTGTCTCTCCCTCTCTCAGCTCTAGCCTCCACAGACTTCAGTAGATTCTTTAAAATTAAAGTGCACAGCCAGTGTACCCTGTCTCAAGTGGAGAGCCAAATTTCATTACCAATTGGAGCACTTTAAATCAATATTTGGACATTTAATGATTTTGCTCATTTTATTTGAATACATTAGAGAAGTCTGATAGGCCTATTAGGGTCCCTGTGATTAACATCTTCGAATCAGCAAAAGGTGCCAATTTTTAAAAAAATCATCTTGTTTCAGGCCCGCCATAAAAATCTGCATAATTTAGCAATTATTTTATCATTTTGAATATATATTAAAAGAGTTTTCAGTGTTTAATTAGAAGATATAGTCAACATATTTTAAAGTGAGCTACCTCCTTCATATATTAGAGCTGAAAGTAAGAAATACTTGGGGCAGGCTCCAATTTGTGAACTAGCTTCACATCATATTTCTGCCCAAGGCACATGTGGCCCTCAATCATCCTGCGTATCCCTCTCATTAGGAACAGATTTACCACTAATAAGATGAACTAGAATCTCCCCTAGAGACTACAGATGGTGACACCACAATTAATGAAGAGGCTGTGTCCTCAAAACCCAGTAACTTCTTTAAAACCTTAACTCCAGAGGCAGAAATCCTAGAGGCTTTCTTGGGTATATTCTAAGAAGGCTTAGACCTAACTACAGCTCTGCTGCCTTTCTATAAGAATTAGAGTTTTTGAAGAGGGATGTTGCTTATCCATTTCACCTTTCCCAGCCCTCCCCATTTAGGGCCCACAATATAGTCATATCTGTCAAGTACAAGCTCAGACCAAAGTATTAAAAAAACAGATGATTGCCATTAATAGCTGTATAGAACTTTTGTTCAAAGAACTTGAAAAGGCCTGTATAGGGTATCAGCTAAGCAGCCCAGAGTGTAGGGGTGTATTAAATCCTGCCTTGGTTAGAGCAGACACCAACCTATGGTGATGTAGATGTTGGCAGCCAGAAAATATCATAGAAAAATACCAAGGTGATACTTGACCATCATATTCTAGGCAGAAAGATACAGGGCTAGGTATAGGGGAAAAACACTGGGCAGGATTAATGCCAAATATCAGCAAGGATAGACGGAGTGATTTCAGAGTTGCAGGGGCTGAGCAATCATACCTCATGGGCAATGGACACATGGTATGTGGGTTGGTTATGTTTACTTAATGGTCTAGGCAGATAATATCTGCAGGAAAATCTCAGCTGATGCCATGTTAGAATCTGGTCCTTCTTCATCTTTCCCCTGATGCTGGCCCATAGCCCATTATTTGCCTGGCTCTCTTCTCTTTCACTCGCCCTTTGGGCATTCTTTAGCATCAATTGTCCTTTCTCAGTTTAGAACCAGTTTCTTGTCACTTATTTGACATCTGCTCCTGAGCATCCTAGGATCTCAGCCACTCCTCTGATCACCAGCACTCATCATCCCTGGTGGTACAGAAAATGATGCTTTCATATAAACACGCATGGCCAACAGGAAAACAGGGGGAACTGGGAGCTTCTTTGAGATTATCATGAGAGGAAGAAGAAGAACCAAAAGGCAGACCAGACAGGCAAAGTTACTCCAGTTGAGTAGCTGAAGCAGTGCCCAAAAGGTTTTGTTTCTGACTCAGTTATTGGTGTCAGTGTTGTAGTAACAGATTGAGCTACACAGGTAGACACATTGCAAATATCACCTTAGGAAGCTATCAGCATTAATAAGGCAGAGAATGGTGGTTAGGATGACTGGCAAGTAGCCAAGTTGTCTTTAGGCAGAAAGAATCGAGACAGGGCCTGAGAAAGAAAAGTCATAGACTTCCTTCAGTAAAAAGAACATCTCCTTGGGATACCTCCAACTTCCCCCAGTTTTCAGCTCCCTCGTTAGCTAACTGTCCTTGCCTGTATCTGGACATAGGATACATCAGCCAGTGCTCACTCACCTGTATCAGGAAGACCACTTTTAACAAAGGAATAGGACAGATAATTCTAAGCATGGATAACATCACAGAATGGTTGTTGTGCAGATCTACTCATTTCTTCCAAAATTTGCTATACCAAACACCGTTTGTTAACCATAACTACATTCTCTATACACCTCATTTGAATCACAGATACCCAACTCATAAAATATTAGGTTAAATTCTTTTACCATTGAAACCACTGATCCCATTTGAACCTTTAGATACTGAATCCAAGTTTCATATTCTGAGTTCATCTCTACCTCCACCATCTACCTCAAGCATGGAAAGAATATACGACACTCTCTACTGTGCCTCCATTACACTTTTGGAACAACAAATATTAACTTAAGTACATACTAAATACCTAGGCTACAATGGAGGTACCCAGAGATAAACAAGACATAGCCCCTTCTCTTTCTTTTTTTTTTTTATTAATTGATAGCTGTATACATTAATACAAACATGGGGTACATTGTGCTGTTTTCATATACAATTTGAAATACTTTCATCAAGCTGGTTAACATAAATTTCATATCATTTGCTTAGTTATTATATCAAAACA
>CAUYQV010001570.1:0-11208 GCA_963574575.1 Galagoides demidoff | reverse complement strand
AATGGATACTGTTCAAAAGGCAGGCCACACAAATGTTACCACGACAAAACCAGAAGAGTCCACAGTGTCACCCAGCATGCTGTGGCATTGTTGTAAACAAACAAGTTAAGGGCAAGATTCTTGCCAAGAGGATTAATGTTCCTATTGAGCATATCAAGCACCCTAAGAGCCGAGATAGCTTCCTGAAACGTGTGAAGGAAAATGATCAGAAAAAGAAGGAACCCAAAGAGAAAGGTACCTGGGTTCAGCTGAAGCGCCAGCCTGCTCCACCCAGAGAAGCCCGCTTTGTGAGAACCAACGGAAAGGAGCCTGAGCTATGGAACCATTCCCTGTGAATTCATGGCCTAAAGCACATAACACAGCACACAGGTGAACCAAGAGAACCAATGGAACTGTGATATTAGGTGCTGGAACCTATTTATTCCCCATGAAGTCATAGCATAATAGACACACAGCATAGCACACAGGATAACCAGGAGACTCCATGAAACAGTAATAATAAAGTGCTGGAACCTATTCCCCATAGATTTATGGCATAATAGCCATACAAAGCTTTGTCACATCCAATGGCAAGGTACCTCCCCGAGCTGCTGGAACCTCTTTCCTATGAATATTCATGGCATAATAGGTATTAAGAATAAAAGGGTACTACTGTAAAAAAAAAAAAAAAAAGAAAGAAAGAAAGAAAGAAATAGTGACAAATATAAATGAATGAATGAATGAATGAAGAAAGGAAGGGAGGGAGGGAGGAAGACGTAGGGCAGGGGCCTGATTTCTGGCCACAAGCAATTATTCCATCAGCAACATTCTTCTCCTAATTAGGGGAGACGAAAGGAATGAGCAAGTCAGACTGTCACTCAACAGAAGACTCGCAGTCTCAACAATCCCAAGGATACCCCTCTTTAGAAATTCAATACAGTACCAGCAATTCAAAGAGCTGATCACCTACTCCTCAGATTCCAGCCACTGACTCTCCCAGGCAGCACAGTATCAGAACTGCGAGAGTGATGCATTTAATTATTCCGTAAGTAGATTTTCACTCTTTTCTCTGTGCAAATCCACTTACACCATAATTAAACGCACTGCCATGACATTTCTAAGCTTATGATTGACCACAGCACAATGAATTTGAATACATCCTTCATGATCTATGCCTGAAATGTGTACAGTAAGAGTTTTTTTTAATCCCAGAATTATCTCTAGAAAAGAAGATAATTCCCTTTCTTTAAATAAGAAACATATACTTTTATATCCTAAAAAAAGTAAATAAATAGTTGAGAGAACATTGTAACCATGAAGCGCTGTGCCAACTAGTTATCCATACGAAAAAGAAAAAGTTACAGTCTTACTACCCTACATGAAAAATATTTGTCATCAGGATAAGATTGTGAATGTGAAAAGCAAACTTTTAAGCATTTAAGTGACTTTTAGTAGATTACATGGTTTCTGCATAGTGAAGATTATAAAAGGGAGAATATTAATACATATGATTGTATAAAAAATTAGAAAAACCCCTTAAACAAGGCAAAAAGATATGACACAGATTGCATATGAGAAAGGAGTAGAGTATGCGGGTAAGTTCCATGAATGATGAAAAAAGACAACCCAACTGAAAAACGGCCGATGGATCTGAACAGCCAGTTCACAGATGAGGATATATAAATGGCCAATGACCATGCGAAGTGATATTTGCCCTCACAACTAATCAAGGAAATGCAAATTAAACCATGATTAGACATCAAGTTTATTTTTATCAAATTAGAAAAATTTGAAAGTCTAAAAATGCCCAGGATAAGTTAGGATACATAGCAACAAGAACTCTCATAAACTGGTCAAAGCACATGCCCTGCAGAGGGATTTGCTGGTTTGTTTAGTAAGGCTGAAGGTACCCAGTGTATAATCGAAGCAGAATTCCCCTTCTAGGTGTACAGTTAGAGCATCTCTTAAACATAATGCACAAAGATGCACATATAATAATGTTTGTGCAGCACATCTTATAGTCTGAAAAATTACCAATAAATATCCACTAACGCAATAATAAAGACAATCGCCACAGAATGTTATAACACAAAACAACAGCACAGAGAAGTGAAACCCCTGCTAGAAATATGAATAAATCTCAAAAACACAACAGCGAAAAGCAAATTACAGAAGTGTATGTATAATGTGATGGTAGTGACATAAAGTTTAAAATGTTCAAGATCATCCTGTATCCCTTCAGGATTCTCTCAGATGAATTACAAATTTGAAGATGTTGAACGGTGGTTACCTGTGAGGAAGAAATGAGTCTAATGGGTTTAGGAAAAGACAAACCACACACTCGAAGATATCTACCTAATTCCTTGCAAAACGTAACAAAAATGTTTCTTCAAAAAGAAGCAGATACTATGGACTGATTAATGTATACGTGTGTGTTTTAAGAATTTACATTAAAAAAAATATTTTGGGCAGGCTTGATGTATTCCATAAAATTAAACAATACTTGATAAAATATTTTCACAAGACAAATATTAAAACGTCTACAAATGTGAATGAGTCCTTTTGGGTTATGGTAAATATCCAATGTCAGTTCTATACGTGAATTCAAAAAGTGCTGCACATCAAACATTTCAACGAAATGATGCTGAATTCTGGAAAATGATCAGCTGACTTAAAAAGCAGTTCCAGGGAAACAAAAACTGTTGCCAAAGGTGGATGAAACTAGTTTGAAAAAGAATTATTTACAAATGTGAGAGTATAAAAGTAATACTTCTAAGTCAGTATATTTTTATATTCAATTTAAATATTGATGTTTTACTCAATTGATACATTAAATATTATATGAGTAAACATTTGGCGATTTCATCCACATCCCTGGAAGTTTATGGATTTGTTCTGGCCAGAACACATTTGCATCTTTTAATTGGGATAATGGGGGACTTGCCAATGTGGCCAGTTGGCCTGGGACAGTCCTTGGTGATATCTGTTATTCCAGTTTAATTACTGACAGTGCTCAGAAGTGCCCTGGTTTGGAGAATGCATTTTATGGCCACTATAATTTTATGGTCATTCACTGATTGAAGGAAGATTATGCAAAGGAAGAAAATTCCCTGGAGGGGAAGAGGACCGAGGAACAGGATGCCGTGGAGAGCCATGGGAAAGTGAGGGGAAGATGACAAAATTGGGGACAATTGTGCTGGAACACTGCCACCTTCTGCCTATTTCTCACTCCAGTCCCTGAGGCTGGACCCTCCTGGCTCTGAATTAAATCCCCCTTACCAGAGAACTGATTCTGCACTTAGATAGCACAAGAAACATAAGGAGACTGACGTCAACTACAGCAGCTTTGCACCAAATTGACCCTGCTGCTGCAGCTGCTCTGATACTACTCTGGTCTCGGTCCCTGAGACAGAATCCTTTCCTGTCACCCCAGCCCTGGGGCTTCTCTGAGCAGTCTTCTCTCTGTTCCTCTTTTTCTCACTGAGCATCTAATATTGACTGGAAGCTCAGTCTCTCCTGTAAATGAAGCCGTCGTTTCTCTACAGCTGAGTGCTTATCACTTTCACTTTGGTCATTTGTAATCACAATTCCATTAAAACAACAAGAATATTAAAATATAAGGCTTCCTCAAGTACTATCAACCTTCCCTCAAGTAAAAAGCTCTTCATTAGACCACAGCCCATCCCTTCCCCAAACTCTTCTCTGTGTCCTGAGAATCGCTACAGATGGACTTGATGCACCAGAACTGCATTTCAAGGTATTGCAAATAGTCACAAATATTTAGCAAGCACTTCTTAAACAAGTACGTTGGTGCTAAAAACACTGAGATAAAATTCCTGCTTGCAAATAATTCAATCTTGGATAAAGAAAAAATCCTGGAATTGTATTACAAGACAAGCAGTTGTAAAACAATGAGGTAAGTACCACAGTGGGTGGGGTATACAGAATCTACAGAAAGAATGTGGGAGTGGGCATGTTCTCCCTCATGTGGGGAACTAAATACTAAAATAATCGCTCTCAGATAGACAGAGAGTAGAATGATGGTTACCAGAGGCCGGGAAGGGTACCAGAGAGGAGGGATGAAGTTGGGTGGTTAATGAATGAAGAACTACAGCTAGATACTTAGAACTGTGTGTGACAACTCAACACAGTGACGTTAATCAATAAGAAGTTAGGATAGGCTCGGCGCCTGTGGCTCAATCGGCTAGGGCACCAGCCACGTACACCTAAGGTGGCAGGTTCGAATCCCCAGTCCGGGCCGCCAAACAACAATGATGGCTGCAACCAAAAAATGGCCAGGTGTTGTGGCGGATGCCTGTGGTCCCAGCTACTTGGGAGGCTGAGGCAGGAGACTCGCTTGAGCCCAGGAGTTGGAGGTTGCTGTGATGCCAAGGCACTCTACCCAGGGGGATAGCTTGAGGCTCCATCTCAAAAAAAAAAAAAAAAAAAAGAAGTTAGGATACACTTTAAAATAGCTTCAAGAGTAGGGCTGGAATGTTCCTGACACAAAGAAAGGATAAATGTCCAAGGCGATGGTGCCCCCATTACTCTGCTTTGAGTAACAACACATTGGACACTTGCACCAGAGCATCACACGTACCCTGAAAATACATACAACCACGTGTATTATGTTCCATACTAACTAAAAATAAAATTTCTTTGTTTAAAAAGAAAGAGAGTGAGAGTGAACATCCACTGCTGTGTGGGCAGGACGCCTCTCCTCTCCTGCCGTGTTCCATGGGGTGACCCTTCCTTCATAAGAGCAGGCATGCTGAGATAACAGCAAGGGGGGCATGCGCCAGTCCACCCCAGACAAGGAAAACAGTGCGTTACACTGGGTCACTGCAAAACTCCTGGCTTGCAGTGATTGGGGAGATAAGAAGGTTCTACCAAAAATGTCCTACTTGAATTTAGTATGAAGGGCAAGTAAGAGTTTGTAAACAGAAAAGGGAGAGTGGTTTAGGCAAAGGAGAAACATACAAAAGCAGGTGAGAGTAGGTGGCCTGGAATGTAGGATGTGCAAAGGCCTGGTGGCAGAGGGGTTTAGAAAAACAGAGAACAGCTGGGAGGTGCGGAAAAGCCCCTGGGCTGCATTTAGAAACTGGGCTTTCTCCCACGGATGGTCCGCAGGAAGATCACTGGTTCCTCTGTCTACTCCAGATCCCAGCTGGCCCAACCTAACTTTCAAGCTTCATTTTCTCCTCTTTCCAGAAAAATCATCACTGGAATGCATCATGTTTTCTCCAGACACACACTATTTTCACTGTAAACGCCTTTCTCTTTTTCTAGAGTTCCTATTCACGGTTAGAAAGTTCCTCTCTCGAGCGTTTGCCAACTCTCTCACACAGAAATAATCCTCCCCTTTTCTCTATGGGCATCACAGGGTCAGGGACCTCACTTACGTCACTTAGTCTTCTGTTTTGTAATTACAGGCAGTCCCCAATTACAGTGTCCACGTTTACAAACAGACTCCCAAGATTCCCCATAAGGCTGCTTTATATTAAACAGCAAAGTCAATGATTCAGGAACTAGTTTCTTCCATGAAGATAAATCAATCCACCTGGCACCCAGGGGTATCTCTCTTCTTCTCTGCCACAGTTGGAAGAAGAAGAGTTATCTGAGGCCACACGTGAAATACACAAACACTAAGCTAAACAAAAGCTGATGAGCAAAAAAAAGGCCTAATTGTCACGATATCTGACAGCAGCACAGATAAGCTAAGCAGTCCTCATGCGATCAATAAACACCAACAGGCCAAAGGATGGACCCCCTGGAAGCAGTTCCCCGGGCGGCATCTTTACAGCTAGCGGCTATTTTCATTTGTACCGTCCCTTGTACACATCGTCACTTCTGTCTTAACATTTTTATTCATGACCATCCTCCAAAGCAAAAGTCCCTCGAAAGTCAGGGTGAGCCTGCAGCAAACACTGATGTGATTAAAATGGAGTAGAAATATGCATTCGGAGAAAGGCCGGCTCCAGGGGCTCCTCTGTGGGAACAGCTGTGAAGGAGGAAGTGGGAGTAACGGAGGCTGCAAGAGGCAGTGTTTCGATGAAGTATCAATTATTAGTAAGCAGCACAGTGGATTAATTACTGAAATGAAAGGTTGTTATTGGTTGGTTAGAAGATCAATACAAGTATAACATTAGCCTAGCACTGATGCACTGTTAGATGAGTAAGTAAAATACCTTTACTATTCCTTTTTAAAATTTCTCCTATCTCCAACCTCAAGTTTTTATGTCAGTTTGTTTTTATGTTCGGTTTGAAGTAAAAGAAAGAGCACAATTGTTTCTAGAACTTATTATTATAGTAAGGGATATTATTATGACTACAGTAATGAACAGTATTATTGTTACCACATATGAGCCATTATAGTATTATTATCATTATCCTATATGTACTGTTCATAAAGGATCTGAGTTGCATACAAATCTGACCCAAAGACATTGTCAGGAATGTAGTATCTGTAATCCAGGGACATCTGTATTTCACCAGGGATTATACTTTTCTGTGCTCAAAGGCAGCTGTGATAGCTCTGAATAGGTGCACTCTTAAAAATTGGTCTAATATACTCTTTTCCGGAATATAACACATACCATTTATAGAGACATGAGCTCTTTTTAGATGGCACACTGAATATATATTTAAATACTTAAGAATTTTGGGATCTTTTAGAATAACTATAAGTCACATATCAAGCTCATGATTTCAGAGAGTTTTTTTTTTTTTTTTTACCTCACACAATGGCTAAGTGAGGTAAAAACATTAATCAGAGTAAAGGTTAAGCGTGACCCCAGATGCTCCCTATTAGTATTTTTCTGTGGCATGTGTCATCATTTGACATTGATATTTGTTGCTCAGCCTCCCAGAGTGTAAACTCTTTGAGGACAGGAATTTGGTCTACTTTTCTGCTATACTCCCAGAATTTGCGATACCACTTGGTGCAAACGTCCTCAACTATGGCCCACGGGCCACATGCAGCCTGCCTAGGACATTTATCCGGCCCGCTGGGTGTTTTTGCCACCGCTGCCTGTCCTGCTTAGCAGATGACTCATCTCAGGGCCCCCAGGCCGGCCCTCCAACGGTCTGAGGGACAGTGAACTGGCCCCCTGTTTAAAAAGTTTGAGGACCCCTGTTAAGGATTTAATCTATAGTTATTGAAAAAGGGAAAGGGAGGGAAGTCAGAAGTAAGAGAGGGAGAGAGGAAAAGGAGCAGAGAGGAAAAGGAGGTCAGAATTAGGGCAAATGCCAGTAAGAATGGAGAAGGTCTGAAATACAGCAATCCCTGTGAAAGGGGGAGCGTGGTTGTGGAGGACTGGAACAGAGACGGAACCAACAGGAGTTTGCGTTTGGATGGAGAAGATAACAAACGGTTATAGAGACTTGAGCAACAGGCTAATGCTTCAGAACATCACAGGATAACATAAAATTTTCTAGGTCTGTATCCTCAGAGTTTTCTGACAGTGCTATACAGAATTCTGCCATTTCTAATCTGTGATAAAATTGAAGGTTCTTTTAAAGTCATTTGGGAGAACTCTCAAGATTAAAGGTGCTGGTGAAACGCGGTTTCAGTGTTAGGGGGTCCGCTGTTTCCAAAGGCAAGCACGTTATGGAGAGAACAATGACAGTGTCAGGAGCCAAAGCATCTGTGGGCCTTTCTTCCATCCCCGATGTCAATCAGATGTGTGATTTTGTGAGAAAGTGCTAACTTCTAAAATTTAGAAGGTTCCTGAAGACTTCTGAGGGTAAAGCTGAAATATAAAGAGGGGGTAACTGAGATGTGGGTCTCAGAAACAATTCTGAACCTAAGAACATAGGTTTGTCCAATGACTAGTATTTCTTGGGCATCTCTCTGAGCCAAGCACTGTCGGCTGGACAAGAGAGAAGATGGAGACCTGGCCATGGGCCTTCACTTAGAGGAAACAAATCTCTACCAGCAAATTACAAAATACTATGAGTAATCTCATTAAATGAATTACAAAAAAGTACACAGGGTGTTGCCTGGGTGATTAATTTAGTCCCTGATGTTAGCAAAAGCTTTAGAAATGAGGCAATGTTTGGGTGGACTTATACTTGACAGGTGTTATTCTAAATACATTTCCCAAAGAAAGGTGCACATACATTGATGGAACAAAAGCTGTTTATAAACGGTACACTAAAGAAACATTTCAGCTCTAACAATTATATACATATTTTATTATGTTTTTTAAAAGTTATATCTAGACACAAAAGCCCCAGTTCTCAGACAGTGCCGCGTAGGATGTGGCTAAGTTGAAACAAAAAAGAAAAAACCACACAAAAATAAAGGTTCCGAGGATTGTCTTCCATAACCCGAGCTCACTTACTCCCTCTCACTGTTTTATTTTCATTCAAATCATGTGTCACCATATGATATTAATTTATTGAATGTCTGCTATATTATTAAAAGTTTTACATGGAGACTCTAATATTCACAAAACCATGGGAAAAGAAACTCACTGATGTACCAAATGGATTCCTACCCTCAGCCCAGTGATTGTATTTAATCAGTCACTTAAAGAGCTGGAAAACAGAGTACCCAACCAAACTGTAGAATAAGTTTTTGAACCAGAAGGGACGCCAATGTTATCATTTTACAGATGAGGAGACTGGTGCCCAGGAAAGGGCTGGTGATCTACTCAAGGCTACAGGAGGTAAGCCACAGAGCCTAGACTCTAACGCACATTATTTAATGACAAGTCAGTGCCCAGATGATAACATCTGCTTATAGGCAACGTGTATGAAGAGAGTCTTCTTACTCCACATAACAGACCATGACATACCAGAAATCAGTAAAGTTCATGGATGATATCGGTTGCTTCATTATGACACTCAAGTGTAAAGAGTCACCACCAATAACCAAGACAGAAAAAACAAAGCTATAACAAAGATGAATAAGAAAGTTATAATTTTCTGACCCACAGTTTTATAGTATACATATTAGATAGTACATCATTATGAAAACATCAGAGTTACCTCCAAGAACCATGCCAGCCTGGCAGCACTTCCTAAGGCGACATGCTGGGCAGTTTTTTCTGCGGATTTTGTCGACAATGCAGTCATTTCTTCCAGCACATAAGTAGTTATGCTGTCCTAAAACAAACAAACAAACAAAAATTTAAAGTTAATTGCAATATCTAAGGACCATTGGGAATTGTACGCAGTGGCAAGTGAAATAGCAGATAGGGCCACATCAGCAAGCACACTACTCTCTCAGCCAGACACCTGCTCCGCATGACGGATGCTGGTGATGAGACATACCTGTTCAGTACGTCATCTGCACCTGCAGGACCTGAAGTAAGGCAACCACGGCTTAAAATCAAACCCCAGAGCTCCTTTGAAAGTCTTGTGTCCAGTATTTCTGTGCATCTTCTTAATGGTATCAGATCAGCTTGCCTTAGACCTTTCTGCCATTTTAAGATTAGCTAGTTATATGTTGCTGATAAGCGTTCATTAAGCTCTAGTCAAGCTCTAGTTAAACCTTTTATTTCTAACATCTAAGCCTTAAAAAAAAAGATACAAACTAAATAAATTAAAGAGGTCTTTGGAACAGACTTTTAAAAAATAATCTACATGCTTAATTCTGTTGGAAAATGCTAGAGCTAATCATCTCTTGAAGGAGCTAATGCTTGTGAATAAATAGCACGTCAAAATATTGAAAAGGAAAGAATTCTCCCTAATTCTATAAGGCCAGTATTGTCCACTACCAAAACCAGGCAGACATAATACAAAAAGAAAAATTCATGCCAATATCTTGATGGATACAGAAGTAAAAATCCTCAATAAAATACTGGAAAACCAAACCCAACTATATACATCCAAAAGATATGATACCATGATCAATCATACCATGATTGGGATTTATACCAAGGATTCTAGGATATTTCAATATATGTAAATCAATAAAAGTGATACATCATATCAACAGAATGAAGGACAAAACTCAAATCATACCTTAATAGATGCAGAAAATGCATTTGATAAATTCAACATCCCTACGTGAGGAAATGCTTGATAAACTAGGCATAGAGAGATCATACTTTAAAATAATAAAGGCCATAAATGACAAATCCACAGCTGGCATCATAATGAATGGGGAAAAGTTGAAAGCCTTTCCTCCAAAAACTGAAACAAGACGAGGGTGCCCACTTCCGCCTTCCTATTCCATATAGTCCTGGGAAATCCCAGCCAGAGCAATCAGGCAGAGAAAGAGACAAATCAGAAGGAAGAAGTCAAATTTTACCTTCTTAGCAGATGATATTTTCTTATATTTATAAAACCAAGATGACTCCACCAAAAACCTCTTAAAACTGATCAATTCAGTCAAGTTGAAGGATACAAAATCAACAGACAAAAATCACTGTACACTGATATTACAATAGCTGAAAAACAAATCAAGACGTCAATCCCATTGACTCTAGCCATTAAAAAATACCTAGGAATAAATTTCATCAAGGTGAACCATCTCTCTAAGGAGAACTAACAAACACTGACAAAAGGAATTGGACAGGACATAAAACCATGGAAAAACGCTTACAGATAAGAGCAATAAAGACAGTTAAAATGCCCAATGCCCAAAGTAATTTACAGATTCAGTACAATCCCTATCAAAATACTAATGTTATTTTTCACTGAAATAGAAAAAAAAAATCCTAAAATGTGTATGGAACCAGAATAGCCCAAGCAATCCTACGCAAAATGAACAGATCTGGAGGCCTCACATTACCTGACTTCACATTCTGCTACAGAGCTACAGCAAACAAAATTGCATAATATTGATGTAAAAACAGCAGCACAGACGAACACAACAGAGAACCCAGAAATAAATCCACATCTTTACAGCCAATGGACCTTTGATGAAAGTGTCATCAACATACATTGGGTAAAGGACAGACACACTCTTTCCAATAAATGGTGCTGGGAAAACTGGATAACTATATACACAAGAATGAAACTGGAGACCTATCTCTTATTATGTACAAAAATCAACTCCAGATGGATTAAAGACTTAAACATAAGACCCAAAACGATGAAACTACAAGAAGATATTAAATAACATAGGAAAAACTGTTCAGGCATTGGTCTAGGCAAAGATTTTATACAGAGGACCTCAAAAGCTTAGGCATTAAAACAAAAATGAACCAATGAGATTATAACAGACACAGCCAAAAAACCACCATCTGAATAAGTAGATAAGCTCTTTTTTTTTTT
>CAUYQV010001569.1:0-11424 GCA_963574575.1 Galagoides demidoff | reverse complement strand
GCTGGGACCACAGGCGCCCGCCACAACGCCCGGCCATTTTTTGGTTGCAGCCATCATTGTTGTTTGGCGGGCCCGGGGTGGGGATTCGAACCCGCCACCTTAGGTGTACGTGGCTGGCGCCTTAGCCGATTGAGCCACAGGCGCTGAGCCCCAAATGTTTATCTTTTTGAATTAAACAAAATTACCACATTCTGTTTTCTTGAGAGGTTCTTGAGGTTTCAAAATTCATATATAAAATGACTTACTTATATAAAAAACTAATAAAAGGCTTGGTGCCTATAGCTCAGTGGTTAGGGCACTGGCCATATTCACCAGGGCTGGTGGGTTCAAATCCAGCCCAGACCTGTTAAACAACAATGACAACTGCAACAAAACAATAGCCGGGCATTGTGGTGGGCACCTGTAATTCCAGCTACTTGGGAGGCTGAGGCAAGAGAATCGCTAAGCCCAAGAGTTGGAGGTTGCTGTGACCTCTGATCCCATAGTACTCTACTGAGGGTGACACAGTGAGATTTTGTCTCAAAATAATAATAATAATAATAATAAAATAATAAAAGACAAAATGGAGGCAAGGCAAGGACCCCCAAATTTTTCAGAGTACATTTAGTTTTTTAGACGAAGGGTAAAAGATAGATTTTTTTTTTTTTTAATCTATTCACGTAAAAGTTGTGTTGAGAATTTTGGGCTGAGTCTGGCTTCAGTAGAAAACAGTGCTGTGACTGATTACTAGCATTTTTTCTTGGATGACGAGGAAAGAGGTGACACTATAGTCCTTTGATTCTGCGTACACACATGTGTGCTGTCTCTCTGTTTTAAATTAAGTTTCTCAAAAGAAGGACCAGTTGTTATTTTTTCTGAACAATTCCATATATATCCATTCCTGTACAGCGTAAGTACATAATATTTATTAATAAAATATAACAAAATTTTATTCACTTATAATAGCAACTCCTACATTAGTTTTTAAGTGAACTATCTCTTAAGTAAACAGGTAGATGGGCGGCACCTGTGGCTCAAGGAGTAGTGTGCGGGCCCCATATGCCAGAGGTGGTGAGTTCAAACCCAGCCTTGGCCAAAAAACAGGTAGACACAAGCCTATTATAAAATTATTAGAAACTACGTGCCCAGAATTCAGGGATTAAGTATGAAATGGCTGGTATCTAGTCTTTGTAAAAAAATTACCAAAGAAATTAAATATTTGCATCCTAGTAGGGGAAGAGGAAGATTAACATCCCCGCGTGAACCCCTTTTATTCTGAGCTCCTGTATCTTGTGGGGGTTTTGGTTTCATGACTGGCTTATGAATTTAAACAGGAAGAAGGGCTACAGAAATCACAGCACCCCAAACCAAATGAGAAATCGCTCAACCCCAGATCATCTCTACTCTTCAGTCCCTACCTAGAACCCACAAAACACAGCACTGAGCCACAGGTTACAGAATGACTCTTATTTCATGTACAGAGAGTGGAGAATACATCTCATATAAGTTTATGTCCAGCCAAGGAAATATGGCCACACTCACAGACCATGGTCTTAAAAGGGCTATTTGCATGAGGAATAGAAAAAAAATAGGTTTTTCTGCACATAACATTTCTTCCCCTCCCACCCTCTTTTTTTTTTTTTTTTTTTTGAGACAGAGTCTCACTCTATTCACCCTGGGTAGAGTGCTATGGCATCATAGCTCACAGCAACCTCAAACTCCTGGGCTCCTGTCTTAGGCTCCTGAGTAGCTGGGATTACAGACTCGGCTAGTTTT
Source organism: Galagoides demidoff (assembly GCA_963574575.1). Taxonomy (NCBI): domain Eukaryota; kingdom Metazoa; phylum Chordata; class Mammalia; order Primates; family Galagidae; genus Galagoides; species Galagoides demidoff. Next base: position 9,669 of record CAUYQV010001569.1, on the reverse strand, counting down.
TTCCAATTTTTAGTAGAGATGGGATCTCCCTCTTGCTCAGGCCAGTCTTGAACTCCTGAGCTCAAGCAATCCACCCGCTTCAGCCTCTCCGAGTGCCAGGATTATAGGCAAGAGGTACTGTGCCTGGCCGTAATATATATTTCTCATCAAATTTTTCTTTACTCTTCAACCACAGTCACGCACTGCACAACAGTGTTTGTTTCCGGTCCACACTGGACTGCACGCACACTGGTGGCCCTGGGAGATGGTAACGAAGCATATACAGAAATCTGACATCCTGCACTAGATACCAGCATTACAGATTAAGTAGGAGGAATGACTGATATTCACTAATGGTGCTAGGGCATTTGGTTTTCCATATGAAAAAAATATATAAATAAAAATATATACACCACCTCCGTCTGTGTAAGCATCCTCTATGATGTTCCCCACAGTGACGAAATCATCAAATGAGGCATTTCTCAGAAGGCAACCCTGTGGTCAAGTGACACATACTGGTAGTTGCATTGGGTTCCAGAGAAGCCAGAATGTTTGGGTTGGAGGGTTGAGGGAATAGTGAGTTTTGAAAGTTACTATATATTAAGAACATTGGTTACTTGTCCCTTGTACTGTGGTTAATGACCTCCAATCCATCTTCCATTTCTGCAGTTCTTTTGGCTAAAACTCCACTCCTCTCCTCTCCAGACTCCCTGGGCTCTAGGTCCTAACTTTTTCCAGGATCCCTAAGAAACTATTCTCTCCCTTGTGTCCATCCCCTCATACACTTTGTTTCTTCTGCTTTGAATACTTCCCACACCTGCCCTTCATTGGCCTCTCTGGTTTCTGTGGCCCTTCCCAGAAAGCCTTCCCTGGTCCCCTTCTGGTAAGGTGCCTCTCTGACGGCTCTCCCAGGGCTCTGACCCTCCACCCACCACAGCCTTCATCATACTGTGTTCACTTGTTAAATCTCCCACTAGCTTATAACTCAATGGGGACAGACACCACATCCATCTTCCTTCCTTGTCCTATAGGTCCCATGCCTGACACACAGTGGGTGCTCAATCAAAAAAATAATCTTTGCGATCTTGATCACCATCTTCAGCATCATAACAATTCCTTTAGCCCATTTATTAACTGCATATGTATGGCACTGGGCAGAACAACCTTGTATTAAACTAAATTGCCACCACAAAGCAAACTGGACCTGTCTAAGAATAAAAACTCTAAACTAGATTTCAGCATAAAATAGTTAGAGGACCAAACAGTACATAAATTGTTGGATCCTTGTAACCAGCCATATTTTGCAGCTGTCAAAGTTTCAATGGTGGTTTTCGGGCATTTTGTACTTGGAGGAGGTTTTGTTCCCAAGAGAGAAAAGGCTGATCATGTTCCCAGTGAAAAAAAAAGAAAGAAAGTAGTAGCAGAGGGCACAGCAGTAGAGCACCGTAACTTCACACACGGCGGCCAGCTTGGGCCCCACACTCCCTGCAAGCAGAAGAGCACACACCAACTCCAACCTGACACGAGCCCCTCTCCCTCCAGTACACAGTCTACTCCCCCCTCCCACCCCCCCACCAAGGGCTTTGTGCCCTCTCCCTTTCCTCCAGCCCACGTCTTTTTCATTTCTGTTGAACTCTTCTTTATTCCCTAAGTCCCAATTCAAGCACTATCTTTTCCTTCAAATTCCTATTATATCGTCTAATAACAATGTTTCTAATCCCAGTCTCTTCAACTAGATCTTTTTAAAAAATACATTTTATTTATTTTAGAAACAGAGTCTCACTCTGTCACCCTGGGTAGAGCTGTGATATCAAAGCTCACGGCAAACTCAAACTCTTCGGCTCAAGCAATCCTCTTGCCTCGGCCTCCTGAATAACCAGGGCATCAGGCGCCCACCTAGTTTCTCTATTTTTAGTAGAGATGAATCTTGCTCTTGTTCAGGCTGGTCTCAAACTCCTGAGCTCAAGCAATCCACCTGCCTTGGCCTCCCAGAGTGCTAGGATTATGGGTGTGAGCGACTGCGCCTGGCCTCATCAACTAGATCTTGATCTACTGGTGGGCAGAGAATATGTCTTATTTCTCTTTGCATCCACCATCCCTACTCCCACCCCTAAAGAACACAGAAGGCATTTAGTGCTAATAATAACAATGTTACTCGTCATGGCCTATTATACTTATTGTTGCCAGTATACTGAGCACTGCTCTAGGAGCTTTACATCTGATACAATCCTCTTTTTTTTGTACAGACTACATTCCTAAAAATTTTTAGTTTCAGATTTGGGGAAACTAAGGAAATGGTTCCATTTCTTTTCTTTTTGAGACAGAGTCTCACTTTGTTGCCCTGGGTTGAGTGCCACGGCATTGTAGCTCACAGCAATCTCAAACTCTTGGCCTCAAGTAATCCCCTTGCCTCAGCTTCCTAAGTAGCTGAGATTACAGGGCCTACCATGACGCCCAGCTATTTTTAGAGATAAGGTCTTACTCTTGCTCAGGCTGGTCTTGAACTCATGAGCTCAAACGATCCACCTGCCTGGGCCTCCCAGAGTGCTAGTGCTAGGATTACAGGCATGAGTCTCTGCATCCAGCCAAAGGGTTCCATTTCTAACATGCTATATGGTATTATAAAATCCCCCAGAATTCCCAAAATTAAAAAGACAAACAATAGTAAGTGTTGTGAGGATGCGGGAGCAACTGGACTCTTAAACACTGCTGGTGAAAGTGTAAATTTGTATAACTGTACTGGGAAATATTTGGTATTATCTACTAAAACGGAAGATATGCCAACTCTGTAGCACAGCAGTTCCACTCTAAGTACATAACAGAGAGAAACATGGGTGTGCATTCATTAAAGGACGTATAAGAATGTTTGTAGCAGCATGACCTGTAACAGCCCTAAATTGGAAGCTGTCCAAAATGCTTATGACGAGCAGAATGGGAAAATATAAAACATGGTGTACTTTAAAAAATGGAATATTAAGCGGCAATAAGAATGATCTGCTGTGTGTTCAATTTGTAAAATGTGGTCTGTACACTGAGGCTACGTGTCTTTTCTGGTATTCATGCTTTCATTTCAATAAAAAGTTTCAAAAAAAAAAAGGGTAAAAGAAACTACAGAAAAATAGCTACCCTGAGAATGTGCTCTGACAACGACAACAGTGAGGCTTTGCCTCTGCCCTGTCCCAAGGCACATCTAGGACGGCCGGGTCACAGGACAGCAAAGCCTGTCCCCTTCTCTGGTGGTCTCCCCTCGCCATCCATCTCTCTGGCCCAAGACAAGGAGTCTGCTCTCCCTGGGGTAACAGGACAGAAGGCACAGAGACAGGAGCATGAGATGTTCAAAAGCTCAGGCTGAAAACAAGTTGAATGCACACAGATGGAACTCAAGTGGAAACACTGCCTGAATTTCACTTAACCTTCACGACATTACTCCAAGCTGCCAAAAGTGTTATTTACCCTTGGAACATGAGGAAAACAGATTCACAGAAGTTAAACTGTGCACGTTAAATAACTAGGCGTTAAGTCTGGATTTAAAATTCTATCTAAGGCCAAAACACATGTTCTTTCTGACAGATTACACTGCCTCCCCTCTGTATTGCTCACGTTCACTGTGCTTTACAGTTTGTAAACTGCTTTCCTATGCAAGAGCTCCACAGATTTGCACAATAATCAGTGATCTAGGCATTGCTATTGCCCAATAATAGAAGGAAACCTGACACACAAAAAGATTAAATGACCTCCCTGAGCTAATTAAGCGAAAGAACTAATAGCACTTGTCATCTCCAAATCTTTTTCTCTACTCCATGTCATCCAGTGGCTGTGTTTTTGGCTAAAGGTTGGCCGTTGAAGGAGACTTCTCACTATTGTCCTTGGCTTTGAGGAGACAGAGCAATGAAATTATGTAATCGCTACCATCCCTAAGGCAATCTTTTGAGACATTCGTGGAGAATTTAAGAAAACCACCAACCCCATGCCAGGTACTACGGAGGGGGAGGCCGAAAAGTCTAACTTAGTCCTTGCTCTCAAGGAGCTCCCAGTCTAATGGTAAACTGATAAGAGGTGAGTGTGTACTTAACCGCACAGTAAGAAAACTGCCCTGACCTGGTTAATACAAAGTATGGGAGATACATAGACAGAGCAAGCCCTGGGCTGCTCTGCATGAGGAAGTTGGGAGGACTCCCAGAGAGGTGGCTTTTAGGCTGAGATAGGAAGGAGAGGGGGTGGGGAAAGTGGGTAATGCAATTTTGGCTGAAGAAATAGCAAGTGCAAAGGCACATATACAAGAGAAATGATGTGACAAGAAAAATCTAATGCTATCCCTGTATTAGTCTGCTATACAGACACCACAGCTCGTAAAACAATGGATGGAAACCAAAGGATGGTAACTACAGTGGACGTGCCCAGGCCACAGAGCAGGAAACCCACACTTTCCTATAATGTCAGCTGCTGACTAGCTCTCACCCGGAGCATGGGACTTGAATTAATGTGTCTGTTGCCCTTTTTTTAACCACCAGATATGGGGATAATAAATTCGCACTTCCTAAAGGGTATTTTACCATTAAGTGAATTAAAGGTACAACTTGTGCTTTGAAACAAAAGTTGCTTTTCATATGTTGAGCGTTTGCATGGGTGAATAATGTATATTATGATCCTCCAGTGACTTCCGAATGTGAAACTAATAAAAGAGGAGGTCTCTATTTGGCTTTCTGAATTTCAGACCTTGAGTTTGATTTCCTTAGTGACTCAAGGCTCAAAATGGCTATATATGGTTATCAATGAATTTGTTTTTGTTTTTTAATTTGAGGAAGGTACACTTATAAGTATTAATCAGGTTTATTCTTTGGTTTCTCCTTCATAGTTTGTCTCTTGCAAAAAAACTTAAAGAACTACATTATGAGGAAGTGGATTTCACATTCCAAAGCTTCTCTTTGTCGCTGCCACAGATGAAAATCAGCCTAACACTCTTGTAAGCAAATATTTCTCATGAAAGTCAAGGAAGCTTTTTGTAACTAAAACCGAAAGGGGGAAGTTATGGACTTTGATTAGATAAAATTGAATCAGAAAATAAGAAGGCTCAATCTAATTTCTTTATGATTATGATTCTGTTTTCTTACCTGAATTTATAGTCAATAGAAATGAAATAAAGCAATAATAAAAGCAGTTTCAAAAATTAGAAGCTATGGGCAGCACCTGTGGCTCAAAGGTGTAGGGTGCTGGCCCCATATGCCAGAAGTGGTGGGTTCAAACCCAGTCCTGGCCAAAAGTTGCAAAAAAAAAAAAAAAAATTAGAAGCTATGATGGTCAGATAATTCTGTGAATGTACTAAATGTCTTTTGAATTGTGTATAGTTTAAATGGGTGAATTCTATGATGGATGAATTTTATCTCAATGAAACCGCTCCAATGAAGAACCTAGGGTCGCAGTCTTTTGTCTATAACCATCCTTCAATAGAAGCAGAACAGAGAAAGTAGATATGGTCATAGCCTGCTGTAATAGTCACACTAGACTACATTCTATGTTCAAATATGTTTTGATATGATGCTATGTAGTTAATGTTAGATTGAAGTGGTTCTGGAGAAAAATCTTTATCATTTTATTTGTCCTCTTTGAGTATCCATGCCTCTGCTCGAGAACAACTATGTCTCCGGGTCATGTATTAGGAACACCAGGTCTGACTCACAGTCAGCCTTTGAAGATCAAAGATGATTGCTGAATCTGAACACAAGAAGAGAAGAGTCACTGAGAACATCAAGCCTGTCTTAGCCTCTAACTGAAGATGATTAGACCAATTTCTTGAATTCTGAATTAGCATGTAGCCCTACGTACACAGGGTAATTCTGAACTATTTAAATAAATGATGATACCAATTTGTTATCCCATTTCATTCATTCCTTTAGAAACAATTAATTAAAATTACTTATATTAGGAAGTGGCAAATTATACTACAAAGAGCACAACTCTGATGTCCAAGAAATTGCATTCAAATTCTGCTCTTTGCTCCTATTTATTGAAAATGTGGGTAACTTAGTGTCTGTTGGAAAGCTTATTTATTTGTTTATTTATTTGAGACACATATCTCACTCTGTCAGCCTGGGTAGAGTGTGGTGGTATCACAGCCCATAGCAACCTCAAACTCTCGGGCTTGAACAATTCTCTGGCCTCAGTCTCCCAAGTAGGTGAGACTCAGGTACCTACCACAATGCCCAGCTAGTTTTTCTATTTTTAGTAGAGATGGAGTCTTGCTCTTGCCCAGGCTGGTCTCAAACTCCTGAGCTCAAGCAATCCACCTGCCTTGGCCTCCCAGAGTGCTAGGATTGCAGGTGTGAGCCAAAATACCCAGATTGGAAAGAATTGTCTGAGCTCAGGAGTTTGAGACCAGATTGAGCTAGAGCGAGACCCCCACCTCTAAAAAAAAAAAAAGAGGACAACTTGAGCCCCCCAACTTAGAGGTTGCTGTGAGCTATGATGCCGCAGCATTCTACTGAGGGCAACAAAATGAGACTCCGCCTTGAAAAATAAATAAATAGTTTAATGTATGAAGAAACAAATGGTCTGATCAATCTACTATTTAATTTTTCACACAGGTATGAATTCCCTACTCAATGGAATACCAGCTTTCATTTTCGTTCTGTAGAAAAAAATCAATTACAGCCTTCTTGGTCAAACTGGGCAAATGGGAGAACAATCAAAAGACCAGTATAGGTCAAATTCTTAAATCCTTCATTGAAATACATCAAAGGACAACAACTTAAAGTTTATAAAGAGCTGACAAAGCTATACCATCACCACAATGACTCACCCTACACTCAATATACACATAGACACATACGTGTAGACACACATGACTCACATACCACACTCGAATCAGCTGGCAAAAAGTCATAATTAAAGAAAATAACTGGGCGGCGCCTGTGGCTCAGTGAGTAGGGCGCCAGCCCCATATACTGAGGGTGGAGGATTCAAACTTGGCCCCAGCCAAACTGCAACAACATAAAATAGCCAGGCGTTGTGGCGAGCACCTGTAGTCTCAGCTAGTTGGGAGGCTGAGGCTAACCTCCAGGAAGTGGAGGTTGCTGTGAGCTGTGATGCCACAGCATTCTACCAAGGACGACAAAGTGAGACTCTGTCTCTTAAAAAAAAAAAAAAGAAAGAAAGAAAATAACAAATACTTCAGATGTAAAATAGGAAAGAAGGAACGATTTCATTTTTTCCCAACAGACTACCGCACCAGTACTATGTGTTAACAATTATGAATATTATGATTATGGAATGTGCTCTACAAATATGACATAATTCACCAGTGTTGCTCCTTCTTAAAAATGATATGAAATTATACTTCAAAAAATAGCTCTCACCTAACACCATTTTTTTGGGGAGATAGAGTCTCACTATGTTGCCCTCAGTAGAGTGCTATGGCATCACAGCTCACAGCAACCTCAAACTCTTGGATGTAAGCGATTCTCTTGCCTCAGCTTCCCAAATTAGCTGGGACCACAAGCACCTGCCACAAAGCTTGGCTATTTTTTTGTTGCAGTTGTCATTGTTTGGCTGGCCCGGGTTGGGTTCAAACCCACCAGCCTTGGTGTATGTGGCTGGCACCCTAACCACTTAGCTACAGGCACTGAGCCAAAAATACCGCTTCTTATACAACACCTACCAACACCAGATTTCACAATAGGCAAAATATACCCATTTCGGTAACCACCAAACACTTTTTATAAATCCATTTAACACCTGAAAGAAGAGCACTACAGAAAATTCAGAATTAGTGAAACATAAAAAGAATTTTATACAAGTATATGTTAGTATCTCTTTGGGGATTTCTTCCTAGAGTACCACTATTCACAGAGAAAATTTGATTCAAAGCTAAGGAACAGAACCCTAAAGCCATGTTAACAGACTTAAGACAAAATATCTTAGAAATTAACACCAAAAAAGGTGCTAAAATGTTGCTGTGAATTTTCTTGCTTTTTCTTCTAGCTCTCAATTCTAAATGTCAAGGTCCACGTTTGAGAGCTCACAAATGAAATCTTACTAATGGAACAATACAAAAAAGGCTCTAAATCAATAGGCTTCCATATTTATTGCAAACTACTCCAGTTTCTTCTGCAAGTTATCACTAGAATTCTCTTAATTATGAACTCAGGCCAAGAGAATTTCACAAAAACTTTAGTACCTATAGGTCCCCCTTAGTCTGCTTTCTATTAGAAACTTTAACAAATATTTGCAGAGTATTTGGAATATGCAGGTTTGGGGGATTGAAAGAAGGAATAATTTTTAAAAAAATTAAAAGCTGCTCTTACTGAGAAAGCAACCTAGAGGAAGCATAAAAAAAGTAGGGGATAATGACAGCAGTCTGATCAACAGCCTCTAGGAGTCCAGCAGCTAATGGACATTAAACTAGGGCTCCAGAAAAAGCCCCTCTGGGCTATGGTAAAGCATTTGGTCCAACCTTCATGATCTTAACTAACTTCATCCTGTTTATGAAGCAGCCAGTAGGATTTCTAAGAAAAACTTTCTAAGAAAAATTTTAAATCCTCTACTACTTTCCGTCTATAAGATGGACATTAGATAAGAAATTGATCATTTTCCTTTTAAGTTTGTTAACTTGCTGTATAGTATGCCCGAAATTAGTTTTTAAAAAGTGAACCAGAATGGAACTCTCTTGCACCATAAACAGCTTTCCATGGACTCAGGAAGTTTGCGACACTGTCTTACGGTTGTAGGGACAGAAAGCCCCTTTGATCATAAATAAGCCCACGGATATCTGCTCTGTATACAAACAGAAGAGAAACTGCCAATCCTTATTCCTGGTTTAGTACAGATCACTGGAAAGCACCCCAGTACCTTGTCCTAGGGCTTATCTTACTAACCCCCTTAAAGTTAATATGAGAGAAAAAAACTCAGCTACTGATACGAATTCCAATCCTTTCATAGGTAGCTTATTTAGTTAAAAAGGCTATTGGCATTTTATTAGAAGATTCTACCCATTAGGACTAAAAATGGATATAAAGTCAGATAATAGTTGCTCCAGACACTGGCAGAACTGTCAGTTCTGTCTGTCTCTCTCCCTCTGTGGATTTGAATTCCTCCCCCTAAGGAGAGGAGAGTTTTGTTTTGTTTTTTGCAGTTTTTGGCCAGGGCTGGGGTTGAACCTGCCACCTCCAGCATATGGGGCCAGGGCCCTACTCCTTTGAGCCACAGGTGCCACCCTGTTTTGTTTAACGAAATCTCCAGTTGTTGCCCTGGATAGAGTGCCATGGCGTCACGGCTCACAGCAACCTCCAGCTCTTGGGCTCAAGCGATCTTCTTGCCTCAGTTTTTTGTACTTTTCGTAGAGATGGGGGTGGGGCACGGGGAGGGGCGTCTTGCTCTTGAGCTCAAGCAATCTACCAGCCTTAGCTCCCACAGTGCTAGGATTATAGGCATGAGTCACAGGGTCCAGCCTCTAGGAGAAGAGAGTTTTTTTTGTTTTTTTTTGCACTACCCTCAGGGATAGGCACCTGAGAAAGGTCTGTATCAGGGCTGCGGAACCATCTGATTTCAAGATGTTCTTTTTTTTTTGAGACGGAGCCTCAAGCTATCCCCCTGGGTAGAGTGCCATGGCATCACAGCTCATAGCAACCTCCAACTCCTGGGCTCAAGCGAGTCTCCTGTCTCCGCCTCCCAAGTAGCTGGGACCACAGGCGCCCG
>CAUYQV010001566.1:0-16911 GCA_963574575.1 Galagoides demidoff | reverse complement strand
CAGATTTAAATTTTCTTTTGTGGATCAAGTCACATTTTGATCTTGAGCAGGTCCTTTTCCTTTTCTGAGTTTTGGTTTTACATTTCTGAGGAGAAGCTGTTGGACTAGATCAGAACCAGTTTGATGTAAACATTCCAAATTGTATATAAAATCAGCACATTATACCCCATAAATACATTAATGCACACAGTTATGATTTAATAATAAAAAAGTGTAATACTTAGGTAGGCAACATTAGCTCCACCTGGGAATTTGTTACATATGGAAATAATCAGGGCACCTCCCACTTTCATCCACAGAGTCAGAAACTCTGGGGTGGAACCCAACAATTTGTGGTGACTCTAATATGCATGAAACTTTGAGAAACATTGAAACGAAGAATTTTTTTTCAAGCTGTTGCCCAGGGTAGAGTGCTGTGGCACCACAGTTCACAGCAACCTCTAACTCTTGGGCTTAGGTGATTCTCTTGCCTCAGCCTCCCAAGTAGCTGGGACTACAGGTGCCTGCCACAATGCCTGGCTATTGAAATGAATAACCTAATATATGATAAAAAGTTTAAGAACAGACAGGCAAGGATGTGATCCAAGCTTTACAACTTGTTAGCTACGTGAGTACTGGCAAGTCACTAAGCCACTCTCAGTCTCTCCTTCCTAAACTGTCTAATGGGAGCAACAATAGCATTTTTCCTATTGGTCTGTAATGAATGGGATATTGCTGATAAAATCCATATATAAATGCTTGGCATTTAAGTGAGTATCGTCATTATCATTTTTATATTATAAACACTTTAACATTGGCATCTAAAATTCTTTCATATTTGAAGATGACCTCAAGAGTGCTGGCTAGTAAAAACAATTCCCAGGTGATTAAAAAACTAGTCTCTTTTTTAACAGCCCAAATGTATATTATGTGTAATATTGGCAGATTGTAACGTCAAATGGTTCTGTTGCAAGTAGTAGTATTATCACAAACAGATGCTGCATTTGGCATGCAGGACATAGCAAGCCATGTCCCTCTGTATCACATCAGCTTACCCCAATCATACGCACTGCTGGCTGGCAAATATGTGGTCTACTTGAATGTACTCTTGGATACAAATGCAAATACTATATTAGGCTGAGGGTAATGAACAAAGTGAATGAAAAGAGAAAGAACAACAATCCATAAGCAGACAGAAACCTAAAGGAAGGATGATGCCATTTGAATTACCTGGATGTGGCACCTCTTTGACCCCTCCTACAATTCCTTTTTATCCCTGTCACTCTACAAACAAGAAGATACAAAAAATTACTTCAGGTTTCTCATAAAACATGTTAAACCACTAAAAAACGGGATGGAACTGAGATGAATGGTGATGTGTTAGCCATTGGTAATTGACAGATGGATTTGATATGGTATAAATCCACCTGCCCCAATAAAGGAGTCAAGGTGCCGTTCAGTTTCAGAAAACGTGAATCCTCCAAGGCATTTTATTTTTTGAGAAAGCCTGATTGGTAGCTCCGTACTACCAGCAATTTTAGAGATGACTTGCTGTAGTGGTCAGCGTCTCATTCCTTGGAGCCAGACAGCCAGAGATTGAATCTTGATTCTGACATTTACAAAGTGGATGATCTTGTACAAGTTTCTTAATTTTTCTAGACCTCATCTTTGTTGTAAGTTAGGATAATAATAGTGTTTACTACAGAAGGTTTTTATGAGAATTAAATGATATAGTGCTCAATGTAACATCTGATATGGGAAGTGTTCAGTAAGTGATACCCATATATATTTTTACATATACATACATATACATATTTTAATTCTGAATCACTGTTAGCCTAAGACCTGGGATAACTATCCTTAAGGAAACTTTAGAAAGTCCTCTCCTTAAACCTACTACCTGGTGAATTTCTCTCTGTCCTGGCCCTAAATTGAGAGAAAATCCATCAGTGTTAGAGTTCTAGGGGTTACAAATGAAACTGGCTCAAGTCAAAATGGAATTTGCTATCTCGCTAGACTCAGAATCCAGAGGTAGATTGTGGCATCAGATATGGATGGCTTTGGAATTCAAACATTATCTTAGTACTAGAATTTGACTATGTTATCTTTTTAAAAAATATATTTATTTTTATTATATATTGAGAAATTATCATTGTAAAATATGTTATGGACTACAAAGTGAAGTTATGAGTTTTGCTTCATCTTAGCCTCTAAAAACTGGCAAGATGTCTACAACAACCACTCCTTAATATTCTCAGTGCTTCAGGAAAATATACCCTCTTTTCTCAAAGGCTTGGTAGTTCTCTGATTTATCTTATTGGACCTGCTTCAGCTGGTTTGGGGCAATCATGCATGTAGTAGGAATCTGATGTTGGTTGGCTTCGACTGAAATCACATGATCTATTCTGGAGGTGGGGTGGGCTGCTACCCAGAACCATGGACAGAGAGGGGAGGAACTTGAATTCTTCTAGAAAAATGTAGGCCATTGCTACAGAAGCAAACCATCATATATGAGCACTCCCCCACTTTCTTTTGCCTTTTTCTTTTTCCCTTTCCAGTCAGGCCTTTTGTTACCCCTGACATCAAGAAAGTTACTGAATTCCAGATCAGTTTTTTATTAAATGTAACTTATAAACAACTTTTATTAAAATGTCATATAGTGCCTGTTAAAACTGAAATTCCCAGACTTCTCCCAAGGCTTAATCTCTAAGGAGTAGGTCTAATGATCTATATTTTTAACATGTTCCTGAGGTGATTCTTCTAACTCCTGAAGTTTGAGAACAACTAAAGTAGTTATAATTAAATAAAGGTAGTAATTTCTTCTATAATAAGATATTGAGTTAATATATTACATTTTACTGTAACTTCATTATACCTGTCTTCTAAAATAGAGACAATAATCTATAACCTCAACTACCTTATGCAGTTCCCTGAGAAAATATAATGTTATTCTATGTAAAATATTTTTGGTTCCTTGGAAATAGAAGTATAATAAATTATATTAATTTGGTATGCTTCTTAAATAGAGAATAATATATATGGATTACTTTTTTAAATGATGATATTAGGTAAATTGATAAACCTCTCTATGTTTGAAATTACTCATCTCTAGAGAGAGGAAAAACCTCTTTAGAGTTTCAATGAGAAATAAAATAATTCATATAACTTGCTTACTAATTCCTCAAATGGTTGTTACTCCTGCTGGGCACTTGCTATATATTTTCTCACTTAATCTTCATAAAACCGTGATAGATAGTTACTATTGCACCTCTTTTGAAAATTAGGGACCCATGTCTCAGAGAAATAATTCATTTTGCTTAGGGTTATAGAATTAGTTTTCTACTTGTATCAGAATATAGTTGAGATCCATAAGTATTCAATGGTTGTGTATTACACATTGTCCAGTGATGACTCATGATTTTTGAGTGATTTATAAGCATTGTAATTTAAGTATGTGACAGAGTCAGTTAATAGCGCACTTCAGTTAGAATGATTACAATAAAAATTTGTTGCTTTTAATCATGTATTACTATTATTATGTCCCCACTCTCCATCCTACCAGATTTTTAAAAGATGCTGAAACTTCTGGTGTATAGTTTTGACAGGATGAAAATAAGAATTATATTATTACATATTTAAATCACTGGCTTAAGGAGTGAAAGTTACCTAAATTACTCCTAAGGGCTCATTTACACAACAGGAGAAATAAGCTCAATATGTTGTTTATTTTTTGCAGGGGAGTTTGTTTATTCTCAGTTTTATTTTTAGTCAATATTTATTCATGGACTATCCATTTTTCATCAAACCACAATTACGCTTGGATTTATCTTCAGATCCTAAGAAATTTAATCTTAGTTGATAATCTTTACATAATATCTATTTTTAATAGTAGGAATGTGTGTGTGTGATGTTGGTTTTGTGTGGGCTTTTTGCCCTACAGTTTGACCAAGTTCCAAAACAGCTATTTATCCTGAATTTTACCATAACATTTCTCAACTTTACTCACCCTCACCTCCTCATAGTTCTCTACACAACTTAGCCCCAGGAATAGACTTGCTCGTGCTGTTCCCTTGTCCCAAAACGTTCCTTCTCTTCCTCCATATACATCCTGCCCCCTCTCTCATGGCTCAGGCTCAAGTTTGACCTTCCATAGGAAACTTTCTTTAATTACTTCACTATAAAGTGGTCATTTTCCTTCCCATTACCTTCCACTTTTAGATATTTAAAAATTTGTGATACTCCTGAGACATTTTGTGCAATTTACCTGGAAGACACTGAGTTTGGTAAATAAACAAGCTGTTCCTTTGCATTGCCTAGTTGGAAGCTGATAACAGAGGGGTGAGTAAAAATGTCACCATCAGCACTTTTATCTGAGCCTCATTCCTGGCTCCATTTCACATTCAATGTCTCCCATTCTCCATACACATCTCTCTTTATCACATATTTCTAATCTGTGTTCCATTTCTGTAGTCTGTGCCTTTTATTATTATTATTAAATGATAGCTGTAGACATTAATGCAAACGTGGGGTACTGTACCTTTTAATAAGCTACCTTACATGTTTCCACCTGGTGTGGGTGAAATTGGAAATTCCAATGAATAGACACAGGTATATCTGTCAGAGGTTTTGCAAGTGACAAAATATAATCCATCCCAAGCAAGCTAATGAAGAAAATGTATTAACTCATGGGGGAAAATGATCTAGAAACTTTGGCTGAAGTTTGATCCAGAAATGTATTAACTCATGAGGGGAAATGATCTAGAAACTTTGGCTGAAGTTTGATCCAGAAGTGCAAATTATGCCACCTGGAGCACAGCTACTTTGTGAATTACTCTTCCCTGCTTTCTGTACCGTCAGCTTTATTCCCAGACAAAGCGAAAGTGGCTTATCATAAAAGTGACTCATCATCAAGTGGCCCCTGGAGGTTCTAGCCTCTCCCTCAAGGTAGTAAATAAAATAGAACCATAAATTTGGGGGCACCTGAGCCACCAAATCCAAAGAGAGAGGAAAGGTTTCTTACAATCACTTCCATAGAATAGAGGGGATACTTTTCTCTCCAAAAATAAATGTTTCTTATTATCTCATTGATTCACATAGAGTCATATCTTTCCTTAAGCAAATTATTTAATTGCAAGAATATGACAGAAGTTTTACAATCATTGGTTTGAACAAATATGGTTTAAAATGGGATAACGATAGTTTTAGAAAGAAAATCTGGGACATTTTTAGGAAGTTGGAATCAGAAGCCTAGAAGCCAAAAACCTAGCAAACATTTTTTACTTAAAGAGTTTTATACATACTTGCTTTAATTTCTCTGGGAAGAGATGGCAGAAACTTTGAGTGAGGAATTAGTTTTAGGCTTTGCAGTAGACGCCTATACTAGGTTTCTGGCTGGTCCCCATTCTACCTGCTTGTGGTTATTGCTATAGTTTACAGATGGTTCACTTTTATAACTGCACTCTGTACTGCATCTCAGCACCACAAAAAGAAAGCCAGAGGAATAATATTCAGGCATTAACTTGAGCAGTAGGGGTGCAAGGCTCAATATATTGATTGCCCAAGGGACACGGGGTATCCACACTTTCTGGTTGATCATATAATCAGCACCATGAGAGCTGAATGGAAAATATGTGGTGCTTTCACTGTATTTTGTCAGAATCGCACTGAGAACATGTTCTTTATCCACATTTCCCCCTGATCATGAAGCCAGCAATGAGATGTAAAACAACGGAGATGGGAACTACATTAGAGTTTCTTTATGTTTTTCTATTACACATATTCTTTACAGAATCAGTAGCACATAGTGTTACTAATATTTAGCAAATAAAGATATAGCATACATAGTTAAATCTGAATTTTAGACCAACAACACATAATTTTTAGGATAAGCATGCCCCATCTATTTGCAGTAGTGATATCAAAGTATGAAATCAAGCATTTTAGTCAAGCTATCATTGAGTTTTTATATATCTAAATATGCTATATCTAAATATGCTATGTCTAAATATGCTGAAGCAATCTACATGGGAAGCAAAAATGGGATATAATTCTGCCTCCGCCACTTACTAGCTATGTTCCCTGTGTAAATTCTCTAAATTCTTTGAGCTTATCCATAATAAAGCTAATGTGTGTGTGTGTGTGTGTGTGTGTGTATCTCCTACCTCATAGGGTGATTTTAAGGATTAAGTGTATGTAACTTACGAGTTTAACTTTGAACCTGAAGCTCTCACTAAACAGTAAGTATAGAATTTGAAGATGAATATTTTCAACTAGTCATAGAAGTCTTTTTAATTCTATAAAATAATTCACTTCCATTTTTCAGTGCAGTAGGGAAATATGAAAATCAATGCTTGATGAGGAAACCCTTGACTACTACTGAGTTATTCATTCCACAGTGTTTACTTAGGGCTCATTTAGTACACAGCAAGCGTGACCAGATGCTGGTGATAGGGGCAACAGGGTGTACCTTGCTTCTGCCCTTGTGACTTTGGGTCATGTGGAAGGCATAATGAGGGAAGGAAGGTATGAAAAAGATAGCCTAAGTCTGTGGAATTAAAGATTTCACTTGGAGAATGAGTTTGTATAAGCGTTCACGATCTCTCTCCAAAATTAAAATTAAAACTTCTGAAAGTGTAGTTTATGTTCAGTGTCTTTCACAGTGCATAACACATATTAGGTACTCAATTATTTTTTTACTAAAGTGAAAGGAATCTTAGATGGGAATCATTCAGTCATTCATCTGTGTGTGCCTTCTCTATTCTTTGGGTGGAAATTTTGCAGCTTCCAAAGAGAGGTAGAAATCCATAGATTTGGATCCTATCTCCTATTAATAAGATGATCCCATTTTTTTCATGTACATTAGGACATTTGTAAAAGAGAAAAAAATGTTATTAATAATTAGATAAGCATGACAGATATGTACCCATAATGGTGCAATAGGCAAACAAGGACATGTGGTCTTTCTATTTATAAGCATCACCTGGCAGCCAGTAAATAAAAAATGTAAAGGGTTCTAGGAACAAACATATCATTCCCCCTCAAATAAACACAAAATTCTGATTTGAACAGAAAATGAGGGGTCAAAGGCAAAATTTTTACCATGATTTGATCCATGTGCACCATGCTTAGAACTTTTAAAAAAATTGTTGTAATTTTTCTGGTTGACAGTCACTAAATCATCTTCACATGCATTGGAGTATGTGATTAGACCCTTAGACCATCAGTGCTAGAAACAATCAAAAAGGTCACAGGAGCAAATTCCCCTGTTGTTTCCAATGATAATATAGGTCAGAGAAAGATAGCTAGAAGAGGCTGGAAAGAATACTGGATTTCATCAAAAGGCTGAATTCAAGTCATCATTCTCTGATTCATATGACAAACTAGGGCCTGAGAGGAAAGTCCAGCCCAACACCTGTTTCTGGAAATAAAATCTTCCTGGGGTCACAGTTACACCCATTCATTCATGTCTGATCTACAGCTGCTTTCTAGCTGTCCTGGCAAAGTTGATTAGTTTCAACAGGATCCATGGTTGGAAGAATGGACTCTAAAAGCTGAATGTGTTTGCTTCCTGCTTCAACACCAACGAGCTCTAAGATCTTTATCTACTTATTTTAACTGCCCATAGGTTCTTCACTGATTTTCATATTAAACATTCCTAAGAAGTAGGTCTTGTTATTAGTCCACAAACTAAGGCTAGAAAACTAAGGCTGACAGAGAGTAAATTTCAGAGTCAGCATTTGAACTGAAAACAGTCTGACTTCAGAGCATAAAATCTTAAACATATTAGATTGCCATTGTGAACTTTAAATGATACCCTGGATGTTAAATGCCATTTGAAAAAAATTAACAACGTCAACATTAGGTGTGTACTGTGGTTATTCCTACATAATTAGCATTTTTCTACACTTTATAGTCAAGGAAGTCCCTTTTTTTTTTTTTTTTGAAACAGAGCCTCAAGCTGTCATCCTGGGTAGAGTGATGTGGCATCACAGTTCACAGTAACCTCCAACTCCTGGCTCAAGTGATTCTCCTGCCTCAACCTCCCAAAGTAGCTGGGGCTAATGGCAACTGCCATAATGCCCAGCCATCTTTTGGTTACAGCCATTGTTGCTTGGTGGGCCTGGTCTGGATTTGAAACCACCAGCCCAGGTGTATGTGGCTGGTGCTGGCGCTGACCCAAGGAAGTCCCATATTTTAGGATTTATTCCAAACCAAATTAACTAGTGATCTTGGGTCATTATTCATTATTGTTTAATATAAAGTATTGGTGACAATAATGAGAATTAGATTGATTTGCCTACAGATTATATTCTTCTTATTGACCTAATTTGGCGATGTAATTTTCAGATTGGTTTGCCACCTACATTTCTATGGCTCTGTTATGAGCCTGTTCCCTGCCTGACTTTGATTTATTTCACTGAGAATAAAAAATAATTATGCTTACATTGGTTTAAATTGCATCTTACCTGAGCCTGCATACGCTGTTTGCATACCACTAATTGGAACAATTATTTATAGTAAGAATGCACATGAAGAAACCACTGCATGTGTTTACTTGTTAAGGAATAATTATGCTATTCACATTGCCTAAAACCACTAATATATGTCTGGGTTTTGATGACACCTCTTTTTACTAAAGAAATCATAGTATTGGGGACAAGGAAATGTAGTTTATACTGTAGGTAAATCATTTGATACTTTGACAAATCCTTTTCCTCCTCAGTTGCGTAGGTATAGCTCTCCTTAATTGAAATATGTTAGCACACCTGTAGTGGAGCCTGCATAATGCTTGTGTTTGGCCACCAATCATCCCTGAAATGTGAAATGGGAAAGGTTCATATCATGCCTAATCACTTCATCTATTCACTTTGCCTAAATAAGATATTTCTAAAGGACAAGCTTCTGTTTTTCCAGAAGACTCTAATTTAGTGGGAAAACAAAACTGCTGAATATGTGAAAACAATCAACAAAGTGAATAAACTTTATATTTTTCGACTTACTATTTTGGATCAAGGAGACACAACTCAAGATTGAATCACCATTATGCTAAACATTTCATTAAAAAGATAAAAAAGCAGATTATATCCAAATAATAGAACTTCAATTGGCCCGTATACTCACATGGCTTTATATTCCTCAAAAGATAGACAGTATCCTATGCAGACATATGGACCTATTTCCTTTATAGCTATTTCCTCTTTAGAGCCCCAGCTTCATGGAATGTTTATCTCTTTGTCCTTGATTCAGCAAAATATCTACACTATGTTTAGGTTTCCTTCCTTACACAGTGGTCAGGAAAGTGCTTCTAAGCACTTAGGGAGTCATTGAATGCTTCATTTTATTTGTTAACCTTCTTTCAGAAAATCCCTGTTATATATAAGTTGAAAAATATGTATTTTAATGATACATAATTGTTATACATATTTATGGGATACATGTGATATTTTGATACAAGCATGCAATGTGTAATGATCAAATCAGGGTAATTGAGATATCCATCACTTCAAAAGATTAAAATTTTTTTGTGTGTGGGGAACATTCCAGAATTTCTCTTCTAAGTATTTTGAAATAAATGATCAATTATTGTTAACTATGTTATGCTACTGTGCTATTAAATAATAAATTATCCCTTCTATTAACTGTGTTTTTTGTACCCATGAACCAATCTAATTTCATCTCCCTCTTTTCTACCCTTCTCAGCTTCTCATAACTTTCTGCCTCTGTGAGATACACTTTATTAGTACCCACGTAGGAGTGAGAATATGTAATACAGGTCTTTCTTTGCATGGTCTATTCAACTTAACATAATGGCATCCAATGCTAAGCACATTGCTGCAAATGACAGGACTTCATTATTTTTTATGGTTAAATAATATTTCGTTATATATAAATACCACATTTTCTTTATCCATTCATCCATGGATAGACACTTAAGTTGATTCTTATCTTCATTTCTGTAAATAGTGCTGCAGTAAACATGTGGGTGTAGATATCTCTTCATTGTATTGATTTCCTTTCTTTTGTGTATATATATCTAGGTGAGATTTCTGGGTAATGTAGTAGTTCTATTTTTGATTATTTTTAAGGCACCTTCAAACTTCTCATCACAGTGACTGTACTAATTTACATTCCCTCTGACAGTGTATGAATGTTTCTCTTTCTCTGTCCTCCAGCATGTGTTTTCTTTTTGATAATACCTGTTTTTACTGTTAAAAATTAATATTTCATTGTAGTTTTGGCTTGAATTTCTCCGATGATTAGTGCTGTTCCTCATTTGTTCATCTCCCTGTTAGTCATTTGTATGTATTCTTTTGAGCATATTTTTAATTTGGATGGTCTGTTTTTACACTACTGAGTTGTTTGTATTCCTTCTGTATTCTTGTTATTATCCTTCATGTCTTGTCAGATGGATAGTTTGTAAATACTACATCCTATTCTGTAGATTGTCTTTTCTCTCTGTTGATTATTTTCTTTACTAGGCAGGGCTTTATAGGTTAGTGTAATTCTATTTGTCTATGTTTGTTTTTGTTGACTGTGCTTTTGATATCTTACCCCCCAAAACCTTTGCCTTTGGTATTTTGATAGGGATGGCTTTCAGTCTATAGATCACTTTGGGTAGTATAAATATTTTCACAATATGAATTCTTCTAATTCATGAGGAGATATTCTTTTTGTGTCCTCTTTGATTTCTTTCAGCAGTGTTTTACATTTTCTTTCTTTTTAGAATCTTTTATTTCTTTGGTTAAATGTATCTGAGTATTTTATTGTTTTTCTGTAGCTATAGTAAGTAGAATTGCATTACTAATTTTTTAGCTAAGTTGTTATTGGTGTACAGAAATGCTACTTATTGTGTATGTTGGTTTTGTATTCTTCAGCTTTATTGAATTCATTTATCAGTTCTCTAACATATTTTTTGGTTGTCTTTATGTTTTCCTAATATAATATTATATCATCAGAGAAAAAGGATAATTTGAATGCTTGTTTTCCTATTAGGATGTCCTCTATTTCTTTTTCTTGCTTAGTTGCTTTGGCTACAACTTCTAGTAGTATACTGAATAAGAGCAGTGAAAGTGGACATCCTTGGTTTTTACATATGTTTCAAGAAAAGCTTTCAATTTTTCTCTGTTCAGTATGCACTGATGTTATCTGTGAGTTTTTCATAGATGGATTTTAGTGTTTTGAGGTATGATCTTTTTGAACCTCATTTGTTGAAAGGCTTTTAATTGTGAAGGGATAGTGAATTTTATTAAATACTTTTTCAGCATTTATTAAAATTATCATAGGTTTGGGGTATTTTTGTTTTTGTTTTTTTGGTTCTTGGTACTGTTAATGTAATATGTCACATTTATTGATTTGTGTAGGTTTAACTTTCCTTGCATTCCTGGTAATGAATCCCACTTAATTATGGTGAGTGATCTTTTTGAATTCCATTTGTTATTACTTTGTTGAGGATTTTTGCAAGTAAGTGAAAGGGAGAAAAGGGGAATGTGTAAATTCACATCTAACTGGTACAATGTATAGTAGATGATATATGGACATGATTATAATCTTGAATCAAAATGTACAAAAGTAATACATGTAATCAAAATGTTTGTATCCTCATATAATTCTGAATTTTTTAGAAGTTAAAAAAATAAATAAAATGTTTCTTAGCGTCACTCTTTCTGCTGTGTTGAGACCATATTAGACCAGCAGGCAAAAACATATAAGAACAAAACAATAATTCAGTTATGTAATAGCTTTGTAGTTCTTTTCAGCTGTAACATATAACATCTCATTTATTTGTTTATTTTTAACTGAAATATAAAGTAGTACATTTAGAATAGAGTTTTGATCATTTTGACAGGCACGTACAACATGTGAGCAGTACTACCATCATGAAATAGAATGATCTGATACTCCTCCACATTTACTCACACTGTCCATGGTGAGAGAAAGCCCTTCCCTATCTCCATGGCCTAGAAACTGCTCCTCTATTTTGTCTTTCAATAGCATTGCATTGTTCTGAAGGTCATATAAATGGAAACATAGACCACATAGTCGTTTTTTGTTTTGTTTTTTACCACATAGTGTTTTGGATCTGGCTTCTTTCTCTTGGAATTATACACTTAGGTTTCACTCATGTTGTATGGGTGCTGTGTTGTGTGTTGCTGAGTAGTATGAATGGACAGTTTCTTTACCCATTCAACAAAATTTATGTTTTTTCCATTGTTTTTAAATTATTAGTAAGGTCTCTAAAACATTAATATTAGTGTGTGTTTATGAATGTAAGTTTTCATTTGTCTTGGGCAAATACTAACAATGTAGTGCTTTACTTTTAAAACTTCAATACAATTAGACATTAAATTGTAAAGGAAAATCATTTACTAATTAATTCAGCACATATGAAGGACAAACCATGTGAAAAATGTCAAATGTCAAATTTATACATGTTGGTAGGACCTAGAGCTACCACATGAACAAGGCAGGCAAGATCCCTGTCTCTGTGAAATACAAAGACATGCATATGTGTAGTATACTCCTAACACTGTTGTAAGTACTGAGAATAAAACAAATGACAAAATATAATTACACACTTCTATTAGATAAATTAATAAGAGTATATTAAGCCTTTATGCACGCAAAAAGAAAATGAAATGGGTGTTGTAAAATGTGACAATAGAGGCAGTGATCAGTAGAGATTTCTCTGAGAAAGGCACATTTATACTAATGGTAGAAAGATAAGAAAGATCTGGAACAAGGACATTTATGGCATTGCAACACTAGGACAGAGGATTTTATGTGGGAACTGGTAATTTCCACTCAGTGATATAGAGTAATGGACAGCTATTGAGCAGCTATATCCCAGTCAATATGCTAAGCTATTGGAACTATGTTTGAAGTTATTACATATTTTTTATTCAAATAGAACACCTGGATTCCCAGTAAAATTGTTGACCTGTAAAATACGAAGTAACATTTAGACTATATAAGAAAGATTGTTCAGGTCTGTACATCTATCCAAGTTTCAAGTTTATCATATCATGGTGATCACCACTGCCCTCCTAAGTCAGAAATAAATTAAAGCTGAACAAGTAAGTGGGAGTGAGCTCACTGCATGGCTGTCTGCACATACAGTGGGTGTAATTTAACAGTGATGCCTCAGTGCCTTTTAAAATAGCATCTCACTTACTTTTTTAAAAAATAGAATAGATAGCAAGCCACAGGTCTCAGGCAGTGTGTCAAGATACTTTATAGAGCCAAAGAAAGCTATAAAACAAAGCAAAGCAATGACCAAAAATTCACTGACAGCTAAAAGAAATAAGCTGCATTTTTTTTTTTATGATTCTATCATTCCATGTCCTTCCCTCCCAAACATATATTCTTTCTTAGATAGTAAATCTTCCTGGAGAGATGTGTGGCCACTCTACACGAATGTTTATGATCTTTCATTATGTCTAGTATGTGCTTTGCATGTGGGTTTAACTTCCTAATAGTAGGCCAGAAAATTTCAGACAGATAGAATGAGAATTTACTTTAGATCAATCACATTATTTAAGTGCTTAGAAACATAGGTGACCATAGCTGAAAATACTGAATCTAACTTTGTTGTTTGTTTTCTACTCTTAACTGCAATGTGCTCAGAATGCAAATTATGTTTTATATATAGTGATACTTTATCACTGGAACCAACCTCAAAACAAGGTGATCAAATAAACCAGGGTAGAACTTAGAACAAGGAATATGTTCAAATTTATACATGTTCGTAGGACCTAGAGACTGGTATACCTTAGGATGGGAAGATTTACTGGGATTAAGAGGTAGGGATTCAGACTACCAATGGAAGTTATTATATCATGACTAATATTATTAATCATTAAAAATGTAAGGAGATGATGTAGAAATGAACACAAGGGACTCTGACCAATGAGGTAGACAAAATGTACATAATGCTGACTCTCTCTCTCAAAAACACCAGTGGGGAAAAGTGACGGTGGAAAAAAAAAAATAGTAGGGCAGACCCAGTAGCTCATGCCTGTAATCCCAGCACTCTGGGAGGCTGAGGTGGGTGGATTACCTAAACTCACTGGTTCAAGACCAGCCTGGGCCAGAGCCAGAGTGAGACCTCATTTCTAAAAATAGCTGGCCATTGTGGCAGGTGCCTGTAGTCCCAGCTACTTGGGAGGCTGAGGGAAGAGAATGGCTTAAGCCCAAGAGTTTGAGGTTGCTATGAGCTGTGATGCCATGACACTCTACCCAGGGCAACAAAGTAAAACTCTGTCTCAGAAAAAAAAAAAAAATGGAGACAAAAATCTACAAAGAAAAAAGAGTGACATAAGGGAGGGCTTGAGATGAAAGATGTCAAGAGCATACAAAAGGTGGAAAATGGATGGAAGAATGGCAATGGAGTACCAGAGAAAAAGCAGCTGTTTTTCCTGTGTTCTTCCATTTGTTAATGTCTTCTGCTATTTCTTTCTTTTCTTAGGGTTTCATACTTCATTCTGTAGAGGTCCTTCACCTCTTTCATTAGGTGTAGTCTTAGGTATTTCAGTTTCTTTGAAACTACAGTGAAGGGAATTGTGTCCTTGTTTTGCTTCTCAACTTGGCTGTTATTGGCATGTACAAAGCTACTGATTTGTGGATGTTGATTTTGTACCCTGAAACAAGGGCCCTCATTTGGATGCTCTTTACATCCTTCTCTTGCCTGATTGCATTGGCTAGACCTTCCAGAACTGTGTTGAAAAGTAGTGGCAATAGAGGTTAACATTATCTGGTTCCAGTTTGCAGCGAAAAAACTTTCAGTTTTACTCCATTCAGTATGATATTAGCTGTGGGTTTGTCATAAATGACACCAATCATTTTAAGAAATGTGCTATTTATGCCTATATTCTTAAATCTTCTTATGTTAGAAAAAGATGCTGAATTTTTCTGCATCTATTGAGAAGAATGTATGGTCTTTGTTTTTGTTTCTATTGATATAGTAAATTACATTTATGGATTTGTGTGTTAAAACAGCCTTGCATTCCTTGGGTAAAGCCTACTTGATCAGGATACGTATTTTTTTTAATGTGTAGCTGTAATCCAAAGGCTTAGATTTTATTGAGTATTTTTGCATAGATATTCGAAATTGATCTGTAGTTGTCCTGTTTTGTTGGGTCCTTTCCTTATTTGAGGGTAGGGTGATATTTGCTTCATTGAAAATGTTGGGAAAAGTTCCTTCCTTCTCAATGTTTTAGAATAGGTTATGCAGCATAGGATCAAGCTCATCTTTAAAGATTCGATAGAATTCTGGTGTGGAGCTATCTGGTCCTGGGCTTTTTTTTTTCTTCTTGCAGTTTTTGTCCGTGGCTAGGTTCAAACCCACCACCTCCAGTATATGGGGCCAGAGCCCTATTCTTTTGAACCATAGGCACCGCCCCAGGGCTTTCTTTGTTGTTATAATTTTTTTATTGTTTCTTCAAGTTTTTGATATTGGTCTGTTCAAGAGATCTGTTTCTTCTAGTTTAAATCTAGGGAAGTGTTATTCCAGGTATTTGTCCATTTCTTCCACATTGTCAAATTTCTGGGTGTAGAGTTCCTGATAGTAGAAAGATAATATCTTATATCTCTATAGTATCTCCTGTTATTTCACTTTTTTCATATCTAATTGAGGTTATTAGAGATTTTAGTTTTCTGTTTATAGTTAACTTGGCCAGTGGTTTATCAATTTTATTTATCTTTTAAAAGACTTCAAAGTCATTGATTTGCTAAATGATTCTTTTGTTTTCAATTTATTCATTTCTGATTTAAATTGGTTATATCTTCTGCTAGGCTTGGGACTATTGATTTTTTATTTTTAAAAAGTTAATTTAAATTGCCAATACACGCATATTGTGTCATATTTTATTATTTATTAATAACTAAATGAATTTTATTAATTTATTAATAAATAAGAATAAGAGGTATATTTATTATTTATTAACATAATAGGGGAAGGGATAATTCTGATGGGAAATGAAATTCACATCAGAATAAAGCTAACTTTGTGGTGTTTATAGTGAAAACAATGGGCGAATGGAGCCATTTGAAAAGAACAGATACTACTCCAATTGCAATCCTACATTATTTATAATGTTGTTCCATTTGATGACATTTTATTGGATTTTGGATGAGAGTATAGTGTCATGATGTGGAGAAAAAAGTGGATTCCCTAGCTCCTTTTTAAACAAGATTTGAAAGCCACTGTCCTGATACTAAATTAGTTTTTTACTTGGGAATTTCCTTATGAATTCTAAAACCACTTACCTTCTTAGAACTATCTGAGTATTGAAGATGTAAGTGAGATGATGAATAGGAAATTCCCTATGAGGAAAAAAATCTGAAATTATTTGAGAAACTTCCATATACTAGCTAACTGAGAAAATTCACATTTAGAAATAGGTGGAAAAAGCTGAGATATACTCAGCGTGAATCCTACTCACAAAATAACACCATACAACTGGGAGGAAACCCTTATCTTTCAGCTTCTACCTGAGGAACAAATAGTTAAACCACACATCTAGGGTGCCAAATTTTACAGCTGCTATCCAAGGAAATAACTTTGAACTTTCCTATCTCTGGAAGGTCAGAGAGACCAGCATTTGAGAGTTCTCTGTGACCACAGAGAAATAAATGGTGTTTTTAAACAGGAACCAGTATACTTCCCATGCGTCTTCTTTGTAATCAATGCAGAGTGAACAACCAATAAATTTCATCCCCAACTTCTCCCTGGCAGTGATTATTTTAAATATCTAACCCCTCAATTTTTCAAATGCCTGAGAGTATAAATCTTTTTTTCTTTTTTTTTTTTTTTGAGACGGAGCCTCAAGCTGTCCCCCTGGGTAGAGTGCCATGGCATCACAGCTCATAGCAACCTCCAACTCCTGGGCTCAAGCGAGTCTCCTGCCTCCGCCTCCCAAGTAGCTGGGACCACAG
>CAUYQV010001564.1:0-13385 GCA_963574575.1 Galagoides demidoff | reverse complement strand
ACACCTATGGAGCATAGTGCAAGGGTACAAGTGAAATCTATCAAGTATAGACCACTAATGTCTTAACAGTGTGATTAAGTAAATGAGGTGAAAGCTATGTTAATTAGTAGAATGTAAGCCCTCCAATTTGTATAAATAATCAACATATTGAATCCCACAAAGGCATAAATTTATTCATGATCTATGTGTATATGACTTAATAAAAAAAAAAGAAAAATAATAATATTGTAAAAAATGTCATTAATCTTGAAGGCTCTCTACCTTCTTGCATAGTTCTTTATGTAATGGTGCTGTAATTCTGTCCCTAGTTGACTGCTTCTTGATTCTAACATCTGATAGTAAAAAATTGTCACTTTACCTCAGTAAATCTTTCTTACAACGTATTTGCAAGGTATTTTAGGCATACCCAAAGGGACAGGAAACTGAAACATCAAGGTTTGTAAATGACTTTTGTGTGTGGGTGCCAGACTGCCAATAAATAGTGGCTTATGTGACAGTGTTTGGTCTGAGATTTGTTTCTGTTATGGGGAATAGACAATTTTCAGCTTTCTGTTAGCAGCCAACTAAAATTTCATAGTGAATTTGTCCAAATTAGGGTAGACTTTTGAAATTCTAATTGCAAGAATTGACTCTCCTCATTTCTTCTTTGTCAATGTTTACTCAAGGCAATTAATGAGAATTTCTAGCCTCTTAAATGGGGAAGACCCAGAGAATATACAGAAATACCCTAAGCACAAACTATTGCTTAGTACTTTAAAAACACTAC
Organism: Galagoides demidoff; assembly: GCA_963574575.1. NCBI lineage: Eukaryota > Metazoa > Chordata > Mammalia > Primates > Galagidae > Galagoides > Galagoides demidoff. Next base: position 12,619 of record CAUYQV010001564.1, on the reverse strand, counting down.
CACAATACAAATGTTTGCTGATTTAAATCTTTTAATGGAGAGAGTTAAAGAGTTAATGGTAACTCTTTATATTATTTGTTTGCTATGTAAAAATATTTTTTATAAGAATAAATTAAAAGGCACAAAAACATTTTATCCCTATTCTTAAACTCCCCAAATCTTATTTTTACTGCTTTTGGATGTTTAAATTTCTTTAATAGATACCTTTAAAATCAGAAGGTATATTTTTAAGGGAATCTCTAAGTTACTTCCTCAGCATTCTGAAACATGATATGGAAAGCTCTGGGACCTACGACTCAGGTTACACACTGCAAGCAGTAAGGCAAATATTGGTTTATCCTGGGCCTCTTTTATATATTCGTATCTCTTGCTTGATCCCTACAGACATTTGAATTAGAATACTTGCTCTAGAATTTGCAAGACATTTCAAAATGATCGTCATAACTTCCTTGTAAACTATTACTCATTTTTAATATAAATGTGCACTAAACAATTTAGGGTGAGGGTTGAGATTAGGACGTCACTACATTTGGGTATGTTTATACCTCTTGTAGGGTATTTTTGTCATACTCAGAACTAAAAGTTGTCTTGTCATACACTGAATTTACTATCTGGGAATTCCATATACCCTTCCCTGCAACACAATGTTCTTTTATCTTATTTTATTTTCTCATCACACTTTTAATCCTATATGCAATATTCCAGTATGTAGTAGTGGAAGTTCTTTCTTAATTTAGCACAAGGTCATGGTTTGTGTCACTGCCTTCCAACCTTAATGTATAAACTGAGCAACATTCTGGTGCTATGGGCATTGACTTAGATTTTTCTTGCTTATTTCCATTACATCTGTTCATAATGCACAAGGGATGAAAAAAGATTCAATTTCCTCGTTGTAAAATGAGGGTGATGGTATTAGCTGATCTCTGAGGTCCCTTCAAACTCTAAAATTTTATGATTCTAATAATGTAAGTTTAAACCACATTAGTAAGAGTAATAGCTTTTCTCAGCCTAATCTGTGCCACACTTTTTTAAATGGCCTACTTTGCTTTAAAACAATCTGTGAAGCTGCTTCTTTCCCCAAAAAAATTTACTTAGAGTGTGTTACTTTTACTCTCTAACTCTGCGATGTTATTCTCTGTAAGACATTGAAAATGTTATATACTTTCTTACCTCTGTAGGAATGATCACTATGAAAAAGTCCAAAAACAATAGATGCTGGTATGGACACAGAGAGAAAGGAATGCTTCACTGTTGGGGGTAATACAAATTAGTGCAGCCTCTATGTGAAACAGTAGGGAGATTCATCAAAGAACTAAGTGTAGATCTACCCTTTGATCCAGGAATCCCACTGCTGGGTGTCTACCCAAAGGAAATAAAGTCATTTTATATAAAAGACACCTGCACTGGAATGTTTGTTGCAGCACAATTTACAATTGTAAAGATGTGGCATCAACCCAAGCGTCCTTTAGTTCATGAGTTGATAAGGAAAATGTGGTGTGTATATGTATGTATGTGGATACACACACACACACACACACACACACATACGGAGTGCTACTCAGCTATAAAAAAGGAACAAAATTAATGTCATCTGTAGCAATCAGAGAGAACTAGAGACCATTATCCTAAGTGAAGTAGCTCAGGAATGGGAAACCAAACACTGCATGTTCTGACAAATAAGTGGGAGCTGACAGATGGTCACAGGTGGGCACAAAGCGATATACAGGATTTGAGAAACCAGGGAGGGGAAAGGTAGGAGGAAGGTAAAGGATAAAAACTTATCTATTGGGTTTGGGCACACCCAAAGCTCATTTAAACATTACTGAAGACATCCTTGTGATAAAGACACTTGTACCTCCTTAGTTGATATTTTTAAATAAAAATAAAAAATGTTATTTATATGTGTAGCTCACTTTCCCTTCTAGAAAGAGGCATAATCTCTACCTTACCTTCCACCTTTGTAGTGTACTTTCTTGTCCCTAGTAGATGTTTTATAAGTCTGTTGAATGGCTGGACAAATAACTTTTGTATAGTCATGCCCACATAATGGACATTTTGGTCAATGATGGACAGCATATTTGACAGTGGTTCCACAAGATTATAATATTACACTGTTACTGTACCTTTTCTGTATTTAGATACATTTAGGTACAGAAATACTTATGATTGTGTTACAGTTGCCTACAATATTCAGCACAATGACCAGCTGACAGGTTGGTAGCCTAAAAGTAACAGGCTATACCAAACATCCTAGGTATGTAGTGGGCTATACCATCTAGGTTTGTGTAAACACACTCCATATTGTTCAGACAACCCCCAAATCACCCAGTGATGCATTTTTCAGAACATATTCCTGTCATTTAGTGACACATGTCTGTATCTCATATTGTAATTTATAAACCATTCTCATTATCTAGTATCATAGAATTATGAAATGTTAAATTTGAAAGGAAGTTAGAGATATCTGTATTCTAGTGGTTCCCAGCTGGGGTAATTTTTCTTCAGGTGGATATTTAGCAAAGTCTGGAGACATTTTTTAATTGTCATAACTGAGGATTGGGTGCTATTAGCGTCTAGTGGATAGAGGCTAATGATCCTGTACAATTCACAGCATAATCTCGACAGCAGAAATCATCCAACCCTTATGTCAATGAACCCTTCCTCATAAGGGAGATAACTACGATCCTGAAAAGTTTTCAACTCTGCTGCTTTTGCCTAATTAGTTGATTTTCAGTAAATCTTGCAAAAGAGGTGAAGATATTTTTCCTGTGTTATAATTGAAAAAACTGAAATTTGGAAAAATGCTAGTCAACATCACGTCAGCTCTGTATTTGAGAATAGATTAAGTACAAAGTGATTCACGACACATAGGGAAAGAAAGGTGACATTACTCTCCTTTTTTCTAAAGATTCTGTTTATCACTTGGTAAGCTTAATGAATATTCACTGTAACTCACTGGGAATTTGCAACCATTCCTCTGTGCAAGAACTTCAAAATCTATATTTCCAGAGCAAATTAGGTAGGCAGGCTTGTTTTTAGTATAAAATGCATGATATATAGAAGTACCATTAAACAATTCATCACTTTCATTGTTCTTTAGCTGCTAAAAGCTGCTGTTCTCTGGGAAGATCAGTGTACAGTTTCTTACCAAAGATGCTTTGGTGAGAGCAAAATTGGTCACAGAAATCTTAATGCCCACACATGATACTTTTGTGTACACTTTTCTATCAGAGTTCTTAACGCTACGATATCTCGGCAGGGACCTTGTGGGCCACATCCAACTCTTTTTCCATTCCTAGGATCAGGGTGATCTCATGTGGCATTCCTTCTTACAACACAGGCTTTATTCCTGCTTCATTTCAACTATTCCTGCCTTATGCTTCTAGATAAATGCTTTGGAAAACAAAGATCTGCTTCCCTACCCACAGGGGTAAGGGAAACCCAAATCTCAGTGACAGTGACAACGCTGGATACTTCTTGGCTTAGACACCTATGGAAAGTTTAAAGTTATTATTTTGTCATGAGCCAAAACACGGTCAAGAAAAGAGATGTAGCCATATCCTTGTTAGATTGCTCGTCATATTCATCATGGGAGAAGTGTATTCAAAGCAATATGTTATCATTTTAGGTGGTTTTTATTCCGCCATCAGATTACCTCACATAGTCTATAAGCTTAGAAGTTGTACACTTCTAAGGGACATACAGCCTCACTGTACAATGTTTTCCTTAGAGTTAGAAAAATGTTATCCACGTGGGTAGATATGTACTTTCGGACTCTGAAAGAAAGGTATACTTCTCATGCTGCCTCAATCACCCATGATGAGTGATAAAGTATGTGAAAAATAGAGAAAACTTTTGGAGTAGAGAGTAAAGAGGTATGTACTATTTCACAAATACTCAGTTTTGTTATACACATTGATGTATCAAGAAACTTTTTATTAGATCTTAGAAAAAGACCATTGCAAGCAACCTTTCTGAAAATACATTAATGGCATTTTCTTCAAAAGTCGAGAAAATATTATTTGTACACTTATTTAAAAATAATCATACTTAGTCTCAAACATTGAGACTTTATATAGCTGTCTTTATAGTCAGATGTCTTCTTTTTGGTTTTCTAGTGTTAGGTTCAATATGTAATTTTCATACAAGCTACTATGAAGGGTCTATTACTTTAGATCCTGGGAATCAGTTTTATAACTGATTCTAAATTATGTATCTGTTTGTCCCTCATAAATTTGTTTTAAAAGAATAAATGTACCATTTCCCTTAACATTCTTTGGGTAAATCTTTCCAAGTAAAACATATTCTTCATGCTTTTATTCTTGTCTGTTCTTTTTATTGTTATATTTCAAAATATTAAGGGCACAACTGTTTTAGGTTACATGAGTCACTTTGGTAATGCATGAGTCTCAGCTCCAGGTTTGCCCGTCACTCAAATAGTATTCATTGTACTCGTTAGGTAGGTTTTTTGTCCCTCTCCATCTCCCTCCTCCCCTTGATTGATTTCCACTGAGTTTTGCTTACTTCCCTCCGTGCACGTGTGTGCTCATTAGTTAGTTCCAATGCAAGGGTGAGTACAGGTGGTGGTGGTTTTTTCATTCTTGGGCTATAGATTCAGATTGTTGTAAAAGGTCTAGGTATCCATACATCCTTTTTATAGCTGAATAGTACTCCACACCATACATTTAAACATAGAAGAATGCATAACATCATTAATCATCATGAAAATGCAAATTAAAACCATAATGAGATATCATCTTACGTCAGCTAGAATGGCTTTTATTAAATGTCCCATCTGTTCTTGTACCTAATATGTGTTTTTTTAAGTGGAATGAATAGAATTATTCTTACAGTGAAAAATTAAAGAAAAAGAAAAATATGGAAGATACTTTAGAAAGGAATAATGTTCCACTTTGACAAATATTTGATTATTTTAACATGTTCTAGATCTAAATCAAAGTATTTAATAGAGTCTTAATTATGTATTATTGCCAGTAGTAATCAAATTGGCACTTGTCTCTTAAATTTTCATAATGGATACAAGTGTATGGATAGGCAATTATAAAATAATACACTTTATTTGTGTACATGTTTTGAGACTTCTAAACTACGCTTTGGTTGATAAGTATTTAGCATCAAGTATAAATAGGCTTTAAGTAACTATAGATTAAGTGACAAATAAGTGAACTTTTTCTTTCTGCATCTCTCCCAGGGCGTATCATTGAAACACTACTCAATACTTAACCAAGATAACAGACATGTTATCTCACAGGAAATATGTTAGAATGCTTTCTTTAAAAGACAGTAAAAAAAGAGAATTCCCTTATCAGCAATATTGTTGTTAAGAAAGCCTTTCTCTTTATATCATTAAAAAAAAATCCATCTTTCACATGAAATGAAGATTATTTAAACCTAGTGTTTCTATGCATTATCTTTGAAGAAAACAAGGGCAACAGAATAATATTTCTGTAGTTTTCTTAGGTCCTATGCATGATCCCAGGAGTTGTAGTATAGGTCTACACACATCCTTTAGCTTGTGTTTGCAACTACATTTGTTTGCAATTTATATTTTGTGATCTTTTTGGCAACAAATATATAGCACTTCTTTTCTTAATTGAAAATGTCAAGTTAACATAAACAATCATTTAGAGTTGATAGTTCAAAACAAAATCATAAAGTCATAAAGATTTCTCTTTTTTTTAGCTTTTACAATTATAACAGTTATCTCAGCATTACTGTTAACGGAAACCTCAGACATATCTATATTAGGAATTCAGGTAAGGCATTAAGGTATTTTAATGAAAATTGTTGATTTATTGCCCAACTTTTATCTCCCCAATCACCCTTGCTTTCCCACCTATAGTTTGTTTTGTTTTTAGACAGAGTCTCTCATTCTCTGGCCTGGCTAGAGTGCAGGAACATCATCATAGCTCACAGCAACCTCAAATTCTTGGGCTTAAGGGATCCTTCTGCCTCATCCTCCTGAATAGCTAGGATTTGCAGCACACACCAACACCACACGCAGCTAATTTTCTTTCTTTTTTTTTTTTCTTTTTTTGCCCAGACAGGGTCTTACTCTTGCTTAGTCTGATCTCAAACTCCTGACTTCAATCTGTTTTCTGGCCTCAGCTTCCCAGAGTGCTAAGATTGCACCCCGCACCCTATCAATATATATATTTTTAAAAGGCAATCTCTCCTTATCTGCAGAGTACAACTCTCCACTAAGGGAAACACCATTCCTTTTGTCATAATTCAGGAAGATAGGCCAATGGCTATCTGGGTATTTTTCCTGGCCACACGATCTTACTTGAGGAATGAGCACATGCCTCTTGCATGAGTCAATGAGCTTCCAGAGAACATTTATTGAAGGTTTTTGGCTCCAATCATGTTCTCTTGCTGTTAGGAGGGAATTATTGAATGGAATGGTTTCTCGTTATATTTGGATGCTGTTGCATGTGGATATCAAGACTTAGCCTGCAAAATCTCTATTACTGAGAAACATAGGCAATAGGCTGAAGAAGGCAAAGCTAGGAGGTTGTGGAGAAACAAAATAAAAAACCTTATTAAATGTGATTTGATTCCAACCTCATCCCTGGATTTTTTTTTCAATTACATTAACCTGTAATTTCCCTTTGTTTTTAAAGTTAGTTTGATTTGGGCTCCCATTAATTGAAAATTATATCCAAAGTGAAAGATGGGAACATTTAACATTTCCACTTACCTGAATTAATTTTCTCATTGGTTAGTAAATGGATTTTCTGAAGACAAATATAACAATGCTAACTCCTGAGGGAAGAATCGCTGCATATCAAATGACAGAGTGTGGACTCGGGAGCCCACAGCGAAGGTGGATGTTCTAGATCTCGTAACGAGGCAGGGCTGGCTTTGTGGTCATAAAATTGTATAGTGGCAGTGTCTCATGGTTAACACAGATGTAAGTATTGCAAGGAAGCTGAAAGAGAAAGATCTCTGTTTCCTAAGGGGATGAGCCTAGTTGGGAAGTGGCAGGTTATATATTCCTCGGATCATGGCTTGAAGACAAGTGGAAGCTTGGCTGATTTAACAGGTGATTCCATTCAGGATTCTTTTTATTCTTACCATACTGGACTGAAATTGTATGTGAAAGCTAGAAGAATCTAAGAAAAAAAGTCAGCTCATTAAAGAATCTTTTAGAATGAGTCATGTTACGGTTCAGGACAACAGTGTGGATGAGTAATCTGTTCCCCAGCTTCATTTTGTCTTGCCAAAGACTCAATATTTTTCCTATTATTTTCATAACTCTTCTTCTTAAAATATGTATTTATATATATAAAACATTCTCTTTTAAAGTCTTTAGTAGCAAGACCTGAAAGAGTATACTATTAACAGTTTTTTATTGTAATTTTTTTTAATGGATTCATGTACTGGGCTCAGTGGTTGCCCCAAAGATATGTTCACATTCTAATTTAGAACATGTGAATATTCCTTAATATGGAAAAGAGTGATTATTATTTTGTATAATTAAAGGTGTGGTTAAGTCTTTTGAGAGGGAAAGTTTACCTTGAATTGTGCAACTGTGTGGTCGCTATACGTAATCACATGGATTTGACACAAATACGCAGAGAAGGTGATGTGCAAATGTCAGAGAGAGAGATTTGACCACAAGCCAAGGAATGACAGTAGCCATCAGAAGCTGGAAGAGGCAAGGGATAGATGCTCCCATGGAGCCTTCAGAATGAGCACAGTACTGCTACACCCGCTCAGTGAAACTTATTTTGAACTTCTGGCTAGAAAAACAGACAAAGGAAAAGATTCTGCTGCTTTAAACCATCATGTTTGTGGTAATGTTTTACATTACCAGAGTATGCTATTAATAATGATGTACAATGATGCAATGATGCAATGATGCAATTATTTTATTAAGAAAAGAGAAGTTGTTCATATGTAGGTATGGGGTGGGCATGGCAGATGAATGAATGGTGCTGCTCAAGGTCAATGTCAATGATTCATTTTAAGCCTAGGCACTATTAAAACACAGTCACACTTTAAAGTGTAGAATAAAGCTTTGCTAAAGGTAAAAGCACCATGTTCTCAGTTGAAGAGAATCCAGTCCAACAGCAGAAGCTAAGGATGAGTCATTGGCAGTGGCCAAGAGCTTATTGGCTGTGGTAAATGTTTTCAGGAAGGCAATACAGGAAATTGATAATTATTAATATTTAATGATTCATTTTATTCTTGGCAGGCTACCTACCTGTGTATAGACAAGTTCAACCACAGAAGAGGTTTTTTTGTTCTTGGAAATATTTTTATTGTCGTGCCTATGGGTAGTTGAATTATTTTTAACCCAAACATTTGGAACTGTGACTTTGTATAGACACAGCTCATCTGAAATATTTATTATCAGTATCCATTTCTTGTAACCGCAAAATAGACAGACATAATTAAATATTTACATTTCACTTTATTGCATCATGAATTTGGAATGATTAAGAGATATAATAAAATCCAATAGTTTTTTTCCCCACTGGCAGAAAAGGAAGAAACTCCTAATTTGGAAAATTCAAGATTTACTTTCAACACTGTGACAGTTTATACAACATGAATGCCCTCGCTATTTAGGTCATTTTTCACACATTCTTTTTCACCTTATCAAATTGTTCAATTAGTTAGTGTATTTATTGTGAAACTCAACCTATTTCCATGTATGTTGCTACAATTCTATCAGGCTTTCATCTTTTTTTTTGTAGAGACAGAGTCTCGCTATGTCACCCTCGGTACAGTGCCATGGCGTCACACTGCTCACAGCAACCTCCAGCTCTTGGGCTCAGGCAATTCTCTTGCCTCAGCCTCCTGAGTAGCTGGAACTACAAGTGCCCACCACAACACCTGGCTATTTTTTGTTGCAGTTTGGCCGGGGCCAGGTTTGAACCCACCACCCTGGGTATATGGGGCTGGTGCCCTACCCACTGAGCCAAGGTGCCACCAGCTTACATCTTCTTAAATCATAAAAATAAGTACTGGAGATATTCCTAAAATATCAGGGGAAATAATGTTCATGTAGTTGAATGGGCAATAAGGCAATAGATTCAAACAAATATCTGTTTTTTTATCTTCTAAAAGACAAAAATAAATTTAGTAATTCTTGAACATCTAAAAAATGTAGAGCTGGAGAAATGAACAATACACAGCATTTCCCCAACATTCAGAGTAGGGAGTGGCTCGTGGGGAGGTGAGGACCAAACAAGCCAGTGTGGACATTGGCCCAGGCCACACCTTTGCCATCATTTCTTACCGTACTTCCCTCATACTTCAGCCATGCTAGCCATCTTGTTTTCCCTTATGAATATCAATTGCATTTCTTCTTTATGTCTTTTGTACATGCCATTTACTATACCTGGAGTGTGTCTTTCCTATGTTTTAGGTGAAGTTCTCCCAGAAGTAAGTGCAGAGCCAAGTGTTCAAGTATAAGTTCAGTTTAATGACTGAACTGGGAGGGCCTTAGGAAACACTCCTTGCTAGTGGAAACACCAAAAAGGAATGATATTTGGTTATTGGCTTTGGGTCACCTAGAAAAAAGACTGGGTCAATACATATAATCTCCTACATACTTAGTTTTTCATACCCAAGAGAAATTCTTTGAAGACGTTCTTGGCTGTAAACTATAGGCAGTCCAGTATTAGGAATTAGGAATCTGAGATTTGGGCTTTCATCCTAGGATACCACATGTTTCTATGGGGCTTACCTTCTCACCATCTCTGGTCTATTCTGCATCTCATGAAGGACTTCCCTCACTGCCCAGCTAAAGGCGTCCTCTCATATCTCTCATTAATTTATGTTGCTTTATGCTTTCCTCATAGTACGCATTAATCTCTAGCATTTTCTTTATTTACATTTATTTTCTGTGTTTTACCCCAGCCTCTACATGGTAAAGTCACCTCCCTAAAGGGTAGGGACGTTGTTTTGTTGACTGCCATGTATACATTGCTTAGATCACTCTAATGAAAAATTATTCAAAAGTAACTATTAGAAGAATAAATAAACAGACTTTAGTGGCATACAAAGTGCCATTGGGGGCAGAGTTAATGTTGTTGTTATAGAAATAGTAAATATTATATAGTATATTTAACTTCAGAGACAGGTAAGGGTCTCTACAGAACTATAAATAATCTGGCATGGGTGGAATAGAGGATTCATAAAATGATTTTTCCTGTTAATTACCTGTCTTATAAACTGAGCTTTCATTATGTTCCAGACACTGTATTGTGCTCCATACATGCCATACCTGATCTACTGTGGTCTGAAAATGTGTGCCTCCCCCCATTTATATAGTGAAGTCTAATTGCCAATGGGATAAGGAGGCATAGCTATGGGGAGGTGATTCATTCATGAGCAAGGCCCTCATGAAGGAAATAAAAGATTCCCTGGAGAGAGATGCCTGGAGGACACAGCAATATGATGCCCTCTGTGAATAAGGAGGCAGGCCCTTACAAGATCCTGGTGACTTGACTGTGAATATCCAGCCTTTAAAACAGTGAAGGATAAATTTCTGTTATTTATAAATACCTAGTTTGTGTTATTTTGTTACAGTAGCCCAAATGAACTTAAATGGAAAATTGGTCCTTGGAAGTTTGGGGGTACTAACAAATGCCTGAAAATGCAAAAGTGACTTTGGGGAGCTGGGTATAGACAGAGCTGGAAGAATTTTAAAGTACATGGTTGGAAATGGGGGCCTTCAGGAAGTGGTTAAGTCATGAGGTTGGAGCCCTCATGATTGAGATTAGTGGTCTTATGAAAGAGACCTCAGAAAACTAGCTCATTCTGTCGTCTGAGGTTAGAGTCAGAAGACAGCTCTCAGACAGCTTTCTTTGTCTGAGAAAGCAGTCCATTACCCCGAATCTGTTGGTGCCTTTGTTTGGGACTTCCCAGATGTCATACCTAAAAAATAAATTTATGTTGTTCATCAGCACCACCCCCCCCCAGTTTATGCTATTTCACTATGACACCCCAAGTAGACTAAGACATGGATCCTATCCTCTTGGAGCTTAATCGTTAATGGAGTAACAGTATCAAACAATCATTATGCTAATGCTATTTGCAATGCAATGAACATTACCAAGCTTTTGGAGAGAGTACATGACATAAGAGAATGAACTTAAGACTAGATTTGGGGGTGGCCGAGAGAGTCTTCTGTGAAGAATTGCTATTTAAAACGAGTATTTTCATAAACGCTGGCAATGAAGCAGGAAATAAAAAAGATAAAGGTCTTGTTCTGTTAGAGCCTGACTTTCAGTGAGATGAAGGGCCCCCTGCACATATAAGCACATGTAGTTGTGTAGCACATCCCTTGGAGATAATTCCTATGATGATACACAAATCAGAGAAATGAGAGAGGGAGCACCAGCTTGCTTTATCCCACAACCCACGTGAAAGGAGACTTGTTGCTAAACACATTTGAAGAGAAAGTAGAAAAAAAAGAAAGACTCTGTGGTTGAGGGACCACATGGACAATGATGTAGAAGTGACAATATGCTTAATATCTCTGAGGAATGGCAAGAAGGCTAGTGTGGCTGAACTGAGGGAGAAGAGGAAAACGGCAAGAGATTGAGTCAGAGAAAGAAAGGGAGGTTTATGGGCCATTATAAGCCATTATTTTAGCTTTTGTCTGAGAGAAATAAAGCATTTTAAGAGGAGAAAAAATATGATCTGACTTCTTTGAACCTTTTTTTTTTTAAGCTGCTGTGTTGAGATTATAGGGGAAACAGGAAATAGATGACTATTATAATATTCCGAAAAAGAGTAGCTGATGGTTGGAGCCTGGATGTGATGAGTTAAATGTCAGTAGGGATGGATCTAGAGCTGACACAGTTGGTTGGTTATAAGTTGTTTTGGTGGTTTAAATTTATATGTCTTTCCAAAATTTTTATGCTGAAACCTAATCACCCAGGTAATGGTATTAGAAGGTAGAACCTTCAAAGGTAATGGAGTCATGAGGGCACATGGAATTAATGATCTCATGAAAGGAAGCGTGAATGAGTTGTTTACCACTTTTGCAGTTCTACCTTCTACCACATAAAGACCCTGTGTGGACACACAACAGAGCACCACCTTAGAAGCAGAGACAGGGCCCTCATCAGACAGCAAACTGGCGAGGGCCTTGATCTTGAGTTCCAGTTTCTAGAACTGTTAAAAATAATTTTCTGTTGTTTATAAATTATACATTCTCAGGTATTTTGTTATAGCAGCACAAATGAACTGAAATGGTAGTTGTTGAATATTAGAAAAAGTGAGGAGTCAAAAATATCTGCAAGGTTTTAGCTGGAGCAAATAGGAGGAAAAATTAGCCATTGATTGGAGTTAAAAAAAAGTAAAAGTTTGTGGGTTGACCTCAGAGGTTAACTGTTAGACGTGATTTAAATCTAATGTTAAGACCCGAAGTTGAGAGAATCAAATCTGATCTTTAAGCTATAAAGTAGGACTGCTAATAACGCAGTTTTTATAGTCAACCCCAGCTTGGAGCACGTGGACCTCAAGGACCAATGGGAGAAGGTGATGAAACTCTGAGACAGGCCAACAAGAAGAAGACCCAGTTTTAAAATCCAGGTCATAATTGCTAGGTCTTGGAAGAAGCCCAAGTGCCCAT
>CAUYQV010001563.1:0-18272 GCA_963574575.1 Galagoides demidoff | reverse complement strand
ACTCTACCGGGGGGGGGGGGGGACAGCTTGAGGCTCTGTCTCAAAAAAAAAAAAAAGAACACCAGAAGGAATCAGTCCTGCTGACACCTTCATTTCCTGAGCTGAAATGGCATAAATCCCTGCTGTCTTTTTTTTTAATCTGTTTTTTTTTTTTTTTTTTTTTTAGAGACAGAGTCTCACTTTGTCACCCTCAGAGTGCTGTGGCATCAAAGCTCACAGCAACCTCCAGTTCTTGGGCTTAGGCGATTGTCTTGCCTCAGCCTCCCAAGTAGGCGGGACTACAGGTACCCACCACAACGCTCGGCTATTTTTTGTTGCAGTTTGACCTCCCTTGGTTTATGGGGCCAGTGCCCTACTCACTGAGCCCCCACCCCCACCCCGGCACTGCCCCAGTTCCTGCTGTCTTAAGCCACCCAGGATGTGGTACTTTGTGATAGCAGTCCAGGAAATTTCAGATAGGTGGCCTTCCAAGGTCCTTGTTTCTCCCACCCTGTACTTCACTAGTGAGGAACCTGGGCTCTCCAGGAGCAGTAGTTGTGAGTGTCACGAAAAAGAACCCATATAAAGCAGGTGAGCTGGGCAGGTGCTCAGTGAAGCAGGGTAGCTCATGGTGTGTTCTGTACCATCCCTTGAGCAGTGAAGGGAGTTCTGCTGATCAGAGCCTTTATCAGTAATTATACCTCACAATAACAATACTGCAGGCCAAGCATAGTGTCTGACGCCTGTAATCCTAGTACTTTGGGAGGCCAAGGCAGGAGAATCACTTGGGGCCAGGACTTTGAGATCAGCCTGGGTAACATAGTGAGACCCTGTCTCTACAAAAAAATAGAAAAATCAGCTTGGAGTGGTGGCACACACCTGTAGTCCCAGCTACCAGGGAGGCTAAGCTAGGAGGATTGCTTAAGCCCAGGAGACTGAGGCTGGGGTAGCAATGATGATGCCACTGCACTCCAATGTAGATGATAGACTGAGTCCCTGTCTCAGATAAACACCCCCTAAAACAAAAGTCACATCATAATATTAGCACTAACAGCAGGCAGTGTCCATGTACTCCCATGTGCCTGGTACCTCAAGAAATCTTTCCAAGGCAGCCTTGGGAGCCTCTCATGCCACCCTGTGTGACACCCATATGTGGTTCCTCCACACAGAGGAGGAAACCTCTCAGATTTGAAGTCACTGGTAAGTTGGGGCCTGGAGCTGCAGCTGGTTCTCAATGAAGTCTCTGTGGTAGCAGACATGCCTCATCCTGGGGGGAGTACTCAGACACAGGTATCTGGTAAATAGTCCTCTCATGCCCATGTGGATTCTTTTTTTTTGAGATAGAGCCTCAAGCTGTCCCCCTGGGTAGAATGCTGTGGCATCACAGCTCACAGCAACCTCCAACTCCTGGGCTCAAGCGAGTCTCCTGCCTCAGCCTCCCAAGAGGCTGGGACCACAGGTGCCCACCACAATGCCTGGCTATTTTTTTTTTTTTTGGTTGCAGCCATCGTTGTTTGGTGGCCCAGGCTGGATTCGAACCTGCCACCTTTGGTGTATGTGGCTGCTGGCGCCTTAGCCACTTGAGCCACAGGCACCAGGCCCCCATTTGGATTCTTACAGGATCACAGAGACTCATACGGACCCAGCGAGCAGTGCCTTTGGTTTGACAGTGACTCCTTTTGCCTGCCCTTTGTCAGCTGCTCAGCAGCTCTTGGAATTGGGAGTTTGGGTTCTGTTTTCCAGTTAGGGAAACTGAGGCTTAGGTCTCCTATGGCGTAAGGGCACATCTAGCTGGTCATTGGCCTTGCCTGGACTCCAGCCCAGCTATGGCCCCCAGCACATTGTTCACCTAGAGGGCACAGCCAACACTCTGGCTTGTCAGGAACAAAAGGCAGCCTCCCCAGCAGTGTGGCTGCCCAAGGTACCCCTGCTGGGTGACATTTGGGGCTTGTGTCTTCTATGTAGCCACCTTCAGCACTCAGGCCAAGGTCCCACTCAGAGACTTGAGCTTGAGGCCTACAAGTTTGGCCAGTTACAGTTGAGTGTCTCAGCGAGGACCATCAGCCTCCTGGGGATGGTGATGTGAGAGTCGCAGTTCCTCTCATGTACTCATGGGGGCACCCTCCATGTCAACCAGTTCCCTCCAAGTTCAGGGTGCCATGGACACATAGCTCCTGAAAACAGACCCAGGGGACTTCAAGGCCCTGGGAGTCATTCATATGCTTCCTGGATGGGGCCAGGCACAGCTCCTCCTGCAGCACATCTTTCCTACCAGGCCTGGAGCGTCCAGCCCCATTTTTCCTCTCAGTTTTCCCTTCTGTTTAGGGTGAGAAGTACCTTAGGAGAAAGTGGTGCTGCTGTGCACCCCTGGTTCACCCTCTCTGGGCCTGTGTGCTTCCAAGGAATGGGACCCTTTGAGGTCACACAGGGACTGGCTGTTCCTTGTCTCAGGTGTGGACCCTGGTCTTATAGGGATACCATCGTGGCTGAGCTGGACCGGGAGATGAGCAAGAGTGTGGATGTAACCAACACCACCTTCCTACTCATGGCCGCCTCAATCTACCTCCATGACCAGAACCCAGACGCTGCCTTGCGTGCCCTTCACCAGGGGGATAGCCTAGAGTGGTGAGTGGCCTCCCCCCACCTCTAGACTGCATACCGCCTCACTGGCCGTTGTCATGGGAGCAGTGAATGAGGCAGCCCTGAAATGAGGCCCAGGTCTCCTGTTCACGCTCCAGCTCCCACAGTGCCGAGGGCTGCGAAGTCTTAATGGTAGAGCAGAAAGTGCCTTTGTCTCTGCTCATGATTCTGTACCCTTCCTCCCCCTGCCTTCTGTTCCTGGGCCTGATCTCTCATGCCTTCTTGGGCCCCTCAGGCCAACCTAATTTCAGGGCTTTTTGATGTGTGGGTACTGGAGCTCTATGTGACCTGGTCAGTCATTACTAGCCTCCACCTGGGTGGGATCCTCGGCCCACGCTAGTCACGGGTGCTGGTCACAGAATACACATCTGCCCTTTCCTGTGAGCTGTGCCTGCTTTCCTGTGTGTTGTTAGGTGGTCATCACATCATCATTGTGTATTTCTTCACATGCCACCTCCATCCACAAAGGGGTCTGCAGGGGCTTGGAAATAAGGGATGGCACACAATGAGCAAGTTAATGGACTTGGCACTGGTCTGGGTGCCAGCTCCTTTTCTGGTGGGAAACACAGGAAGAAGTGGCCCCTTGAGTAACTACACACCTGGGGATGAGGGGAACCGAGATAGTGGGTGGCCCAAGAACCCTGCAGCAGAGGTGGCAGCAAGTGTGTATCCCTCCTCTGCAGGGTCTTGTTCCTGAGTGCCCACTCTCACAGTCCTGTTGATGGGCCCAGGACAGGGTTCTCTGTCCACAAGTGAAGTCAGTTGCAGTTTCTTCTTGGGGTAGGCAGTGCACAGCCTGAAGTCTACACCCTGGGGACCCCACCAGAGCTCCCTGGACCAAGTAAGCTCAGCAGCAAAATGTGGGAGTAAGGGTGTCCCCTTTTGCACTGCTGGTCCAAACTCTTTTAGAGAAATTAGGAACATTCTGGACACATGGAGTGGGCCCCTGGTGAGGGGGTGGCTGTAACACCTGATGATTACCCACTTGCCTTGTCCTGCAGTATGGCCATGACAGTGCAGATTCTGCTGAAGCTGGACCGCCTAGACCTCGCCCGGTGAGTCGTTCCCTGTCTGCCTCTATCCTCTCCCCTACATGCCCCAGAGCCTCTCTGCTCAATAATTTCTTCTTATTTCATTCTGTTCCATGAGGGACAGGAGGCATTGCTCTCAGTGCCTCAGTTTCCCTCTATGAGAAGAGAATGGAGGAGGTTGCCCCCATAAGTCCTATATGCTACTTGGCATATGCCTTGACTGGGGTCATCTCTCCTCTACATGCCCCTATGCCTTGACTGGGGTCATCTCTCAGAACAGACCCTGGAAGTGGCATCACTGGATTGGAGGCTGTGGGTGGCTGTTCATATCTCTTACTGCAGCTTCCAAGACTCTTGATCGGGACTTATTCATAGTGTGCCTCAATCAAGTGATTCTCTCTCTTTTTTTTTTTTTTTTTTATGAGACAGAGCCTCAAGCTGTCCCCCTGGGTAGAGTGCTGTGGCATCACAGCTCACAGCAATCTCCAACTCCTGGGCTCAGCCTCCCAAGTAGCTGGGACCACAGGCGCCCGCCACAACGCCCGGCTATTTTTTGGTTGCAGCCGTCATTGTTGTTTTGGTGGGCTGGGGCTGGATTTGAACCCGCCACCTTAGGTGTATGTGGCTGGCGCCTTGGCCACTTGAGCCACAGGCACCGAGCCAAGTGATTCTCTCTTGAGCTCTACCTTATACTGGATGCCCTGGGCATAGCGGGTAGGGCCAACTCCGCCCTCTCAGGACCAGCACACACAGCCCAGGCATTCAGTCATGAAAGATGTGTGTGCAGGGGAGCTTATGACTCCACGCAAAGAACAAGGTGGACTGTACCAGGCAATACCTTGGCTACTCAGCGCCCTTCCCATCCTCTCTCTCCTGCCTCCAGGAAGGAGCTGAAGAGAATGCAAGACCAGGACGAGGATGCCACACTCACGCAACTTGCCACTGCCTGGGTCAACCTGGCTGTGGTAAGCCCCAAGGCCTCACAGGCACAGAAATCATTGGTGCCCAGTACAGTGGGGTCATTGGGTCACCCACCTCTGTACCCAGGCCACTGGCTACTCTTGTAGTAATCTTGCTCCACCAGGGCTCTAGGAATGGGGCAGGAACCATCCCCCCTTCACTATGGGTATGGCTCTGGCCTTTCTCAACCATGACTCTACTCAAGTGACTTGGCTGGAGGCAGAGTGAACAAGCAATAGTGGGAAGAAGGGGGGTCCAGACCCAGAGGTAGCCTGGCTCTTCCTCCTGGCTAGGCTCTGCTCTCTGGGCTCGTGGTACTTAACCAGCCCTGGTGCTGACTGTTCCCTAGCAACCCTGTAGGTGTCCTCAGCCCCAGGTCTGGGCACCCCTGCCTGGCAGCAGCCTCTTTTCTGGTTCCTGGGACTTAACTTCCTTTGAGAGTTGTTCTTTTGTACTGGCTTGTTAAAATCTCTGCCTGTCATGGAGCTGAGGCCTTAGCCAATAGATTTGCAATATCCATCCAGTTTAGTGAGACAAACCCAACAGATTTTTCTGGTAATTTAACCTTTCTCCAAAGCCCACCTTGGCCTCACACTGCCCCTGCAAATGTCAGACAGTGTCATTAGCAAGCTGGCAGGTCAAGGCCATTGGTCACGGAGCTGCCTCCATCTCTGATGAGCCCCGTGACCTGATGGTCCAGGCTCAGAGCCCAGTCCCACCAGCTGTGCATTGAGTCTCTGTATGTTTCTGTGGAAGTTACCACATCTATAAACTAGACACTTGGGTAGCTGGGTGGGAGGCAACTAGATGTCATTTGGCCTCCTCAGCAGATCATAGGCTGTGCTGAGGGGTATGGGGTCTCTGTAGCAAGCAGGTGGGTAGGCTGTGAGCCTCCACTGTGTGAGGAGACAGATAGGCGAAGGGCTGGGCAACAGGGTGACCAGCAGTGACACAGACTGTCCTCACAGGGTGGTGAGAAGCTACAGGACGCCTACTACATCTTTCAGGAGATGGCTGACAAGTGCTTGCCTACACTGCTACTGCTTAATGGACAGGCAGCCTGCCACATGGCCCAGGGCCGCTGGGAGGCTGCTGAGGGTGTGCTACAGGAGGCACTTGACAAGGTAGGTCAGGGCCTAGCCACCCCCAGACCTGTCCCCAGAATGGGGATGGCAGGAAGGCTAGGTAGTTGGAGGGTGGGGTCAGGATGGACAGAAACTAGTGTGGTGGAGTCCCTGCAGGTATGCCACGTGACCCCACCTAAATTCTACTGCTTAGTCAGCTGCCAGGACCTAAAAAATTAAGATTGCAAATGAACTTCTCTTGGAAACAAAAAGATACAAGCAGCCTGGATTGAGTGGATAGGCCCTGTCCTCAACTGTCACCTCAGCTGCCTGGCAGGGGGCCTCCAAGTGGGTCCTTCACTTGAATTTATACTCCACATTGAGTAGATGCCACAAGTTCAAGTCATTATACAGAGTAGAGCAGGCCTGTCTTTGTCAAGAAGGCAAAGAGATCACTGCCTGCTCAGGGTAGTTTTGACAGTTGTCTCCTGACCAATGTATGTGGTCTCTTTATGTTGAGTTTGTTATTTTTATGATGAGAAAGCTTTTCCCATTTTGTAGTAACCGTTTTTCTAATGAGAAAGACAGCCTGGTATGGCATCTCACATAGGCTATGTGTCCCTTGTCACCCCTTGTGGTCAAAGTCTCTCCCATACACACACACCTAACACTGAAGAATTCAAGTATAGTCTGTGTTCATGACCACGTCCTACAGGGGCTTTTGTTACAGTGCACAAGTGGTGTGTCCTATGATGTGACAGATGACTCCCGTCTGTCTTCATCCCCTGAAACACCACCTGGGGCTGGCTTGCTGCTCCATGGCCCTGATGGCTCGTGGCTTTGGCTGTCCCCTGTTGTTGAGGGGTTTTTAAAGTGGGGTTCCTGTTTGTTCCTTTTGGAGCAGCCTCATATACTGCTCCTGGGAGTGCTAGCTAATATCAGTCAAGGAGGCTGAGGTGTACAGAATTTGGGTCTCAGTAAAGGTGTCCAGTAAGGCAAGGGTGGCACGGAGGTAAGCCAGGGTGTTTGTCCAGCTTGGATGGTGTGTCTCTGCTCTAAGCAGGCTGGGTCTTCTGGGTGAGGCAGGTCCTAGGGTTCTGTGTGCCTCGGAAGCCAGTATGAGTTGGCAGGGCCAGGTGAGATCACCTGCCTGGAAGTAGGAATTTTCTTTTTTTTTTTTTTTTTGAGATGGAGTCTTTCTTGTAGCCCTTTAGAGTACTGTGGCATCACAGTTCACAGCAACCTTAAACTTTTGGGCTCAAGCGATTCTCTTGCCTCAGCCTCCTAAATAGCTGGGGCTATAGCCTGCCACAATGCCCGACTATTTTTAGGGATGAGGTCTCACTCTGGCTCAGGTTGGTCTTGAACCTATGAGCTTAACCCATCCACCCAATTCAGCTTCCCAGAGTGCTAGGATTATAGGCATGAGCCACTGCACCTGTCCCTGGAAGTAGTAATTTTATTTATTTATTTATTATTTTTTTTTTTTTTGAGATAGAGTCTCAAGCTATCGCCCTTGGTAGAGTGCTGTGGCATCAGAGCTCACAGCTCAAACACTTGAGCTTATGCAATTCTCTTGACTCAGGCTCCTGAGTAGCTGGGACTACAGGCGCCTACCACAATGCCTGGCTATTTTTTGGTTACAATTGTCATTGTTGTTTAGCAGGCCCAAGCCAAGCTTGAACCCACCAGCCTTGGTGTATATGGCTGGCACCCTACTCACTAAGCTACAGGTGCTGAGCCCAGAAGTGGTAATTTTCTAGCACCTTTCTTCCAAGGCACCTCAGGAGAAGATGGGATGGCAGGTCTGCCCCATGGCCTTGGGGTTCATTCATAGCAGGAGTTGAGATTTGTGTAATAAATATGCCCCTCCCTGGATGGGTGCAGTGACTCACGCCTTTAATGCTAGTACTCTGGGAGGTGGAAACAGGTGGATCACCTGCTGAGTTTGAGACCAGCCTGAGCAAGAGCAAGACCCTTTCTCTACTAAAAATAGAAAAAAAATAGCTGGGCATCATGGTGGGTGCCTATACTCTAGCTACTTGGGAGGCTGAGGCAAAGGGATTACTTGAGCCAGGAGTTTGAGGTTGATGTGCGATAAGATACCACAGCACTCTGCCTGGGGCACAGAGTGGGACTCTCTCTCTCAAAAAAAAAAGTGCACCTCCCATGTCCCCATAAACAAGGGAGCCGTGTCCCAGGCTCATTCACAGATGAGAAAACTGGATGCAGAGGGGATGCAGCTGGCATGGGGAATTGGGAGGCTAGGGGCTTCTGGTCTCTTGGTACTGTGTCACCTCTGAGGTCACTGCCTTGTAGAATGGTGAGGGGAGGTGGAGCAGACTCTGGTTCTAGCAGGCCAAGGCCCATCCTACCTCTGAGGAGGTGACCTTGTACAGGTCACATACCCTCCCCAGGGCAGTACTGGTCATTGTCCTGCCTAAAATGGGGATGAGTGGGTAGGCTTAGGGACCCTGGAGTTATTGACCTTGCCTACCCTGCCTCTGTCTGCATTTCCAGGACAGCAGCCACCCAGAGACACTGATCAACCTCATTGTCCTATCCCAGCACCTGGGCAAGGCTCCTGAGGTAGGCTGCCTCCCAGCCCAACCTGAGACCAGGCACAGAAGGTTTCTCAGCCCCCATGGTGCTTTCCTGGAGCCAGGATCGGGTCTCAGGGTTTGGACATCAGGGTTAGCCTAGGGTTGGGGCAAAAACCTGCCCTGCTAAGGGGTAGTTGCCATTGGCTCAAGGGGTTCTCAGAAATCAGTGGTACAGGTGTCCTTTAACTACAGACAGTGGGTCAGCGGCTCTCAAGGATCCAACAGAGAAGTGGGCTTAGAATATGTTTGAACCAGGGTTGGCTAGGCTGGGACCCTGGTCTATGCCATTTATGGGTGGGGGATGGGAGAGCAAATCTGGTGAGCCCCTATCATCTGGGGGAAGGGGAAGCTGGGGCACGGCTTTGGTATGTGTGACTATTTTAGGTTGTATTTCCTACAATCAGCCTGATTCCAGGGTAGGTGTGGCACCCTCAGGGTGAGGGGGGTTGTGGGAGGGAGAACAGAGCTCCTTGCCCTACTCACCTCTTGCCTGGCAGTCCAGAGCTACTGTAGAGTCCTCAGATTTGGTTAACCTGGCCCTGCCTCCCTTGCAGGTGACAAACCGTTACTTGTCCCAGCTGAAGGATGCCCACAGGTCCCATCCTTTCATCAAGGAGTACCAGGCCAAGGTGAGCTGCTTTTTCCCCAAGCTGGGCCAGGGAAGGGTCAGAACTCAGGCCGGGCTCACATGTTCATATTCTCTCTGTCTCTGTCTCTCTCACCCCTGACCTCCCCTCAATGTTGTCCTGTGGAAGGAGAATGACTTTGACCGGCTGGTGCTGCAGTACACTCCCAGTGCCTGAGGCTGACCCCAGGACAGCAAGGCCTACCCTGCTGCCCCTCTTGCCTGACATCTGCCTCCAGCCCTCTCAGGGCTGGTTACTTGCATGGAAGGCCGAAGCATCCCTCTCTTTCAATAAACATCTTGGCTCCAGGGCATCCCCACCTGCTGTGCTCTGGCTACTTTTGGGGGGTTTACGTGGGAACCAAGGCTTCAAGGGTAGGTACATGGAAACTGAGGCAGGTTACATAGCCATTGTGTTATTCAAACCAAGACCCCCAAGTGGCCTGGAGTTGGAGATGGTGGAGTGGAATAGGGCAGCAAAGTAGGGTGGGACCTCATAGGGTCTCCGTGGAATGAATATTAACCCTGCACTCTGCTGCTCACTGCTGTCTTGTGAATTGCCACCAAGATGGAATACTGCTGTGGTCAGGGCCCTTGGGCCCTAGGACAGCCAGTCTTGGTTGGCTACCACTCCACCACCAAGCTCCCTGCTCTCTCCAGAGAGCTCCCCAGCAAGCAAGCTCTGCTGTGATAAGGGCAGGGGACAATAGGGCCATGGAGGGTGGAGTAAGGGCTGGCCAAGCCTCTCAGATATGCTCACCATTGAGCAGTGTCCACCTCACATAATAAGAAAGAGCTGCCAGTCTGGGTTCCAAGGGACAAGCCTAGACAGCAAGCAAGACCTGTGCAAAGGCACTGAGAGAGCCCTGGGCTGTGAGGTATAAGGGAGCTAGACAGGGCTATGTGTCCTTTGGCTGGCATCTAATCTTACCTCCAGGGACGAGATAAGACACTATTCCCTACCCCACAAGGGTCTAGTCTCAGTTGTCTCAGGAACAGCCACCTGCAACTGAACCCTGTCCTGGTTGCCAAGGACAGGACAAGTGACTTTCACATCAAGCAGTGGGCCCACCCCCAGCACCTCCCTGACCTCCCTGCTGAGTAGAAGAGAGAGGTGGCAAAAGAGGCTTTCCTGGGCAAGGGGTCAGGATTGGGATCCTGGGGATGAGCTCCACTTATGGGAAAAGGGGTGTGGCCCTTTGGGTGGGGAAGGGACACTAACCTCAGAACTGACCCTCAGCAATCCTTCCCAAGACCTTAATAGCCACTTTGTACTTCTGCCCTGCACCCACCTATTGGCCTCCTGGCTGGACCTGCCAGAAAGAAATTTGAGTCTGAGCTGCGGCCAGTGGATAGGCAGACAGAGCCTTTCATGACCGATGGGCACCATGGTGACCAGATAATGTTGGCTGGGGGTGTGGTGGGAGATAGCTGGGAAGGTCTGGGACTGCCAACGGGCCTGGTTGGACCTATGGCAGCACATCTTTGGTTTTACACCTCCCACATGCTGGGCCTGTTATGTCCCACCCCAACTCACAGATGGACAAATTCCCACCCACACAGAGTGCACATTCAGGAATAAGGAGTGGGATGTGCGTGGGACAGATGATAACAAGTGTCAAGGGGACTGACTGATGGTGGGGGAGGGTTTTAGATAGGGGTCAGGGAAGCACAGTGGGTAGGTGACATCTGTAGAAAGCTGGGAGTTAAGTGAGGGAAGAGTCCTGCAGGTACCTAAGGGAGCAACATCCCAAGAAGGAGGAACTGCCAGTGCAGAGGCCCTGAGCAGGACTGAGTGTGGCATACTGGGAGAAGAGTGGGGAGTCCTGTGTGGCAGTGGGGAGACTCATGTAACGAGAGACAGTGAGCGCAGGTGGTGAGGTGCTGGGCTTTCACTGAATAGGATGTAAACCATGGAGGGCTGAGAGCAGAGGAGCTGACCTTAGAGTCAGCAGCTCCCTGTAGCCTCTGTGTGCTAAGGAGGGAGCCAGGACACCAGAGAGGAGGCCAGAGGGTGGCTCAAGGCAGCTCCAGGCTGCATGGGTGCAGAGATGGCCAGACTCCAGGACATCTCAATGTGGGGTCTCCTGCATGTGTTTCAGAGCTTGGATGTGGGGTGAGAGGAGGAAGGGGAAGCCTCTGTTGGCCCCTATACCTGTTCACCTGAAGGTGAGGTTGGGCTGGTGGCTGTATGGTGACACTTGCCAGCCCAGCTCCTGGAGGGCCCATCCCTGCATGCTGCACCTTGAAGGCCTGGGTGCTGGAATGTGGGGGGCCAGCAGTGCCAGGTGAGGTGACCTGTGTCCTCATTGACAGCCACTGGGGACTTTGGGCCCAGGGCTTGCTCAGTAGGTCATGGAAGATCACTTGTGGGAGCCCCAGTGAAGTTATGGTCTTGATCCAGCTTTTCTGAGTCTTCATTCCTTCAGTCTCCCTGCAAAGCCTGCCCAGTCCCCAGGGCTGCAGAGAGCTGCAGCAGGTGGCCCTGACTTGGGACATAGCCCTCTCCCTCCTCCAGGGGGCTACCCCTACAACGTGAGCAGCTCCCCTTCACAATCTGTCTCTGAATCCCCAGCAGTCTGCCAGAGAATCAGAGGAGCAGGCCTGGCAAGTGTCACAAGTCCCCTAGTCCAGGATGGAGCCCCATTGTTAAGTGCCAGGTGTGGCCAAGTGCCCCTTGTGGTAGAGGACTGTTTCCATACCCACAAATGGATGTCCTTTTTCAGGATTCAGGGAGGCCTATGGGATGGTCCCAAGATTGTGCCAAGATGTGCTGGGATCTGAGACTGAGGAGCCAGGTTCCCAGGGAATGGTGAGGTCTGGGCCTGGCCAGAGCCTTGGAGGGGGCCAATTGAAGGGCCAGAAAAAGAAGGGGTTCCGTCTGAGGGTACTGTCTCCTGGTGCCCACCCTACCCCACACCGCAGACACAGTGGTGAGATGGAGCCCAGGGTGGGTACAGGCGCACGGGGGCAGCGACATGGGGGTAAGCAGGGCCTCTCGGGATCCACATCCAGCTCCACCCCTCGATTTCCTCCAGTGGAGAACTGCCACCTCCGGGTCGCCTCGTGTCCCCTTGGGACACCCAGGCTGCAATCCCTCACTGAGGCGGAGCTTGCACTGGCCCCGCCTCACACACACCACCCCCCCCCCGCCCCCGCCTGCGCGTCCCCGGCCCAGCTGCGGCGCGTGACGCTGGCCGAGCGGCTCTGGTGGCCACCGCGGCGGGCACAGGCAGCGGGGTTATCGGACTAGCTAGCGGCATGGCGTCGGTAGGGACGGCGGCAGGGCCAGCGGGTCCCGAGCCCATGCCGAGCTACGCGCAGCTGGTACAACAAGGCTGGGGCAGCGCTCTGGCGGCGGCGCGGGGCTGCGCGGACTGCGGCTGGGGACTGGCCCGCCGCGGCCTGGCTGAGCACGCGCACCTGGCGCCGCCCGAGCTGCTGCTGCTGGCGCTCGGCGCGCTCGGCTGGACCGCGCTGCGCTCGGCGGCCACCGCGCGCCTCTTTCGGGTCAGTGTGGCTGGGGGCCGGAACCTGGGTGACCCCAGGCTGGGAGAAGCCAGGGCGGGAAGGGGTCCCAGGACGGGAGAAATTGGGCCGCCGTGTGCCCCTTTCAGTCTGTGCAACGTGGGGGGGTTGGAGGTGGATGCGGGGGTGTGGCCGGGCTGAGGTGAGTCAGGAATGTGGGGTCCCGATACAGGTAGGGTGTTCAGGACACGGGAGGAATCCTTTCCAGTCAGTTTGGAACAATAGGCCCTGCGCGGTGGGTTGCTCAGGTTTCTGCGCGCTCTTTTGAGCCGGGGACGTAGGAGCCTGGGACAGGAATGGGAAGGTCTCTATGCTCTGGGGCCTCCGGTACCATTCTCCTCCTGGCCATTTGGGGCCCGCTTGGGTCAGAGCCGGGTCTGCTTCTCCGTCCCTGAGGGGTCCGTGCAGAGCCCAAACATCTCGTTTTGCCTGCTGCTATCTGGAAGAGGCAGGAGCTGCCTGGTCGCTGCCTCGCGCCTGTTTGGGGTCAGCGCCACCCTCTGACTAGAGATGGCAAAGGCCTGGGCGCCCTGCCACTCTGGTGGTCGCTCCTTTGAAGGGGACATGGCCTGGGGCTTAGGGCTGGACTGTGCTGCCTCCAAGGGGCGACAGCAGAATTGCCTCATTTCTGGTGAGGCCACCGCCCGGGCCAGAGAATGACCGAGGTGGTGACATTGGTACCTGACCCTACTCTTCCTGGGGAGTGATCACTGTTGCGGGGGCTGGTGGGAAGGTGTTTGGGTCTCTAGCTTGGTTTGACACCACCGTAGACCAGCTGGGGTCACGCTGCCCCAGTTTGGCTGGAGGTGGTAGAGGGTGCGGGGACAGAGTGGCCAGAACCAACAAAGGGGCCTTTCTCTGCTAGCCAGAAAGAGGCTGGCCCTTGTTAAGTCCAGGATGGGCTGTTGTCTGACTGCTCCTCCCCTCCTCCGTCCCCATGTCACCTACTTGCTAGAAAGAGACCCCAGCTCCCACTTTGCTTTAGGGAAGGGGAGGCACTTAGAGACCCCTCCATAAGTGGACCCTGTCCCTATCCTGCTTTGACTCTTTCCCCTACTTCCCAATTTTCAGCAATGAAGCAGAAGGCGGGGCAGGGGATGTGGCTGCTCTTAGATTACCAGGGATGGAGGGGGAAGGACAGGGGGACAGGTCGTGTGCCCCTCACTTTTAGAATTCTGAGGCTCAGTCAACCTCCCGCCCCAGGCCGTCCCCAGCTTGGGTGGGGTGCTCATCCCAATTTGAGGCTCGCCCTTCCCAAGAAAAGGGTGGAGGGGCTGTAGGGTTTTCCAAAGCTCATCTTCTTGGCAGCAGCCCGGTTGCCAGGGGTTACAGGAGCGGGCTCTGGCTGTCTCCACGACAACTGCTCTGGCTCCCAGCCCCCTCAGCCTTGGGGGGAAGGGGTGGGGGCTTGGCCTAGCAGTTCTGCAGCCCCACCCCACAGGAGCTGCTGCCCTCCCTGTCTCAACCCTGCAACTGCCTGTACCTCACTCTGGTATTGTGGTTCCCTCTGAGGTGACCTCTTCCTCTCAAGTTCTGTACTCCCTTTCCCTCTCTCCTGTGGGGATCCCCACATGTTTCTGAAGATGTCTGCATATCCTCCTCCATATTGCCTTTACAACATGGCCACCCCCATAACTCCTCTCATGTCATAAATTTCCTCCTCCTCCCTGTCTTGGTCCTCCTGTGACCCCCCAGCCCTCCTACTCCCCTGGGCTTCCACAGCCTTCTTCCATCCACCCCAGGGTCCCCACTCTCACCCCTCCTCCCCACCCCTGCCACAAGGGGACAGCTGGGCACTAAGTTTAGCCCTTTAGCAGGTGCCTGTGGACTCTGGTTACATTCCAGACGGCTGTGGGTACAGTGGCTGGGCTTTTCCCTGTGCTGCCCAGCTTGGGGAGTCCCAGGGCCCCAGTTTACCCACCATGGAAGAGGGCCCTGGCCCCCAGTGCCAATGGCTGCCCCACCTGCCTTCTCCCCTGTAGCCCCTGGCCAAGCGGTACCGCCTCCAGCCTAGAGATGCTGCCAAGATGCCTGAGAGCGCCTGGAAGTTTCTCTTCTACCTGGGCTCCTGGAGTTACAGTACCTACCTGCTTTTTGGCACTGACTACCCCTTCTTTCATGACCCACCATCTGTCTTCTACGGTAGGGGCCCTTCAGCATGGGTGGGGAGGGCTCTGCTTAAAATGTTGAGAAAGGGCCCTATAATTCCAGCACATTGGGAGGCTGGGATAGGAGGATTTGAGGCCATGAGTTTGAGACTAGCTTGGGCAACGAAATAACTGACTTTACAAAAATTTAAAAAATTAACTGAGCAGGGAGGCACCTGTGGCTCAAAGGGGTAGGGCGCTGGTCCCATATGCTGGAGGTGGCGGGTTCAAACCCAGCCCTGGCCAAAAATGGCAAATAAATAAATAAAAGTTAAAAAAAAAATTAACTGAGCATAGTGTCACACTACTATAGTCCCAGCTACTCAGGAGGCTGAGGCAGGAGGATCACTTGATCCCAGGAGTCCAAGACTGCAGTGAACTATGATAATGCTACTGCACTCCAGCCTGGGCAATGGAGTGTAGTAGTATTATCATTAGCATTATCTCCCATCTCTAAAAAAAAATGTTAAGGTTGGGCATGGTGGCTCATACTTGTAATCTTAGCATTCTGGGAAGCTGAGGTGGGAGGATCATTTGAGGTCAGGAGTTCAAGACCAGCCTGAGCAAGAGTGAGACCCTGTCTCTACTAGAAATAGAAAAATTAGCTCAGCATTGTGGCAGAAGCCTATAGTCCAAGATACTCAGGAGGCTGATGCAGGAGGATTTTTTTTCTTTTTCTTTTTTTTAAAAAGAGTCTCTAGCGGCTGTAACACAGTGGTTACAGCACCAGCCACATATACCGAGGGTGGCAGGTTCAAACCCAGCCTGGGCCAGCTAAACAACAATGATAACTGCAACAAAAAATAGCTGGGCGTTTCTTCTTCGTTAGTATAGTGATTAGTATGGAAAAAAAAATAGCTGGATGTTGTGGCAGGTGCCTATAGTCCCACCTACTTGGGAGGCTGAGACAAGAGAATCACTTAAGCCTAAGAGTTTGAGGTTGCTGTGAGCTGTGACACTACGGCACTCTACCAAGGGCAACATAGTGAGACTCTGTCTCAAGAAAAAAATAAAAATAAAATAAAAAATAAAAAGAGTCTCACTTTGTCGCCCTAGTAGAGCACCATGATGTCATAGCACATGGCTACCTCAAACTCTTGGGCTCAAGCAATTCTTTTGCCTCAGTCTCCCGAGTAGCTGGGACTACAGGTGTCCACCGCAACACCCGACTATTTTTAGAGACAGGGTCTCACTCTGGCTCAGGCTGGTCTTGAACATGTGAGCTCAGGCAATTCAGCATCCCAGAGTGCTAGGATTACAGGCGTGAGGCACCTCCTGCAGAGTTTGAGGTTGATGTGAGCTAGGCTGATACCACGGCATTCTAGGCTGGGCAAGAGTAAAACATTTTTTTAAAGGCAGAGCTGACAGAATTTGCTACCAAACCAGAGATGGGTGTGAGAGAGGAAGAGGGTGAGAATGATGCTAGGGTCTGGGCCCCTTAGTGAGATGGGCCCTGGAAGGGAAAGCCACCTCCCTCTCTGGAGGTGAGGGAGAGGGACAAGGCAGGGATGGCATCATGTGTCCAGAGCAGCACATGGGACATGAGGTATAGAGAAGAGGGAGAAGAGGTGTGAGACCCCTGGACTGGCCTGGATGTCCCCTTCCATCGTGTGGAATGGGTGGAGATGCGGGAGGGCACCCAGCTGGAAAGGTAGGGACAGGGTGCAAGTGGGAGCCCTGGGCAAAAGCCAGGATTCAGAAGTTTCTAGAAGGGTTGGATACATGGGCTTATGCCTGTAATCCTAGCACTTTGGGAAACTAAAGCAGGAGGATCACTTGAGGCCAAGACTTGGACACCAGGCTGAACAAGGGCAAGATCCCATCTCTAAAGATGGGAAAATTAGTCAGGCATGCTGTCACCTGTAGTCCCTCTATAGTCCTACCTACTCAGGAAGATGAGGCAGAATCGCTTGAGCCCAGAAATTGCAGGTTACAGTGAGCTATGATGATGCTATTGCATGCACTCCAGCCTGGGTGACACACTGAGACTCAGTCTCAAGAAATTACATATGCTGTCTATTGTCTCAAAAAAACCAGGTGTTTCCAGAGAATCCAGTTGAAGAGGAACGAAGAAGGGGGTGCAGGGCATTTCTCTGCGTTTCAGCCAGTTTACGTTGGAACAGAGAGATGACCAGAGGGGGCTGTGGCATCCAGGGAGGGAGCTTTTTTTAGGCTAGGGGAGTCACCTCAAATCCAATGGCCTGTCTGTATGGGGTATGGTGTGGATAATGGTTTCAAACTTCAGGGGTCTAGGAGAGGGGTCCTGGTTGGGTGAGGTGACCCTGGCCATAGGTGCCCTGAGGGCATCATCAAACTTTGGTGTTGACTCTCATGCTGGGCAGTAAATTGTATGCCTTGTCACCAACTCTGGTTTTGGCCCAGATCAGGGGCCTGAGGCTGGAAGAGGAAGCTCAGTCAAGGTAACAGGACGTGGAGCTGGCATTGAGCACAGTTGCTGCTGGGCCTCTGGGTATGTTATCTCACAAGGATGCCAGGAGATGGTCCCCACTGAGCCTTCCTCTTTCTCCTCTGGAGCCCCTATCATAGGCGGGTAACGAGTTGTCAGGACACAGCCCTCCTCAGAATCTTATGGGGACTGCCCTGGGCCTGGGCTTCCTGAAGAGGGGCCTCTGCATGCAGGCAGGAGCCCCTGTATTTGGGGTCCAGTGGGGAGGGCGATGCCTGGGATGCCCATGGGCACAACTGCAAGCAAGGTTGAAGGGATGATGCCAACTTCCAGGTGTATGTGGTAGGATGTTAAGAGCTTGGAACCTTCAAGATTGCAGCATTCTCAGTGGCCAAGGAAGGAGTATAGGCTGTGGGCCCAGCCAGGAGTGTGGGTTTTGCTGTGGAGTCTTGGGGAGGCCTGGATGGTTAAGCGGGGGATGGGGAGGCAGAGATCTGATTCCTGGGGTATTTTGTATTTTTTCATTGAAGTAAAATTTACATAACATAAAATTAACCATTTCAGCCAGTAACAAAAAGGTAAATATGTATGATTCCACTTATATGAGGTCCCTAGAGCTCTATTCATAGAGACATAAAGTATTAATAGAGTGGTGGGTGTCAGGAGTCAGGGGGATGAGGGCAGAGGAGTGAGTGTTTCTTTCTTTTTCTTTTTTTTTTCAATTAAGTCATTCATACATAGATCATAAATACATTTGTGCCGTTATAGGATTCAATGTGTTGATTATTTGTGAAAATTGGAATGCTTACATCCTACTAAACAACATGGCCTTCACTACTTTTACCCAATTACAGGATTAAGACATTTATGCTCTA
Source organism: Galagoides demidoff (assembly GCA_963574575.1). Lineage (NCBI taxonomy): Eukaryota > Metazoa > Chordata > Mammalia > Primates > Galagidae > Galagoides > Galagoides demidoff. Next base: position 413 of record CAUYQV010001563.1, on the reverse strand, counting down.
CACCTGGTAGATCCAACTTGTACTTGCAGTATGCTCCATAGGTGTGATCCCCCTACCAACCCTCCCTCTAGCGGCCCCCCTTCCCCTATCCCTCCCTTTCCCTCCTTCATCCTTAGGCTATAGTTGTGTTTCATTTTTTACATGCATGGGTGAGTGATTGTAAATTGGTTTCACAGGCGGCACCTGTGGCTCAAAGGAGTAAGGCACTGGCCCCATATGCTGGAGGTAGTGGGTTTAAACCCAGCCCTGGCCAAAAACTGCAAAAAAAAAAAGTAAATTGGTTTCACAGTAGTACTGAGTACATTGGATATTTTTTTTCCATTCCTGAGATACTTTACTAAGAAGAATATTTTCCAGCTCCATCCATGTAAACATAAAAGAGGTAAAGTCTTCATTTTTTTTAATGCTGCATA